>ML812921.1:152515-163279 GCA_009831015.1 Picea engelmannii | reverse complement strand
TTAGAGATGACTAAATATAATGGGACTTAAAATAATAATAATAAATGATGGGCCAAGTGTTGTAGAAGGATGTAGTGTAAATTTCATGGCAATGACCTATGAAATTGGATAAACAAATCAATATCTTTGCATCTTGAATAGTAGTCCCTTAAAAAGGAAATATGTCAAAATCTTTGCACTTTGCATTTGAGAGCCTATAGAAAGCTTATAGGTGGCCACCAAGAGAGAGAAATGTAAGAAGGTTAATTTTAAAGATAAAGAAGAACATAGTAAAATGGAGAAAAATGATGTTATGACACATTAGGACCATACATATAATGGCACTTGAGTCAATCAAAAAGAGTCCCAAGTTGAGATATCCTTAAAATGCAACTTGTATTTCAAAAAATGTTAAAAATAGGAAAACAATTCAAGGTATACATACACAATTTCTCTTTAAAGTGGTATGTTAATAATATAGATAAACTATAGAAAACATAAAAGATAAATCAACACTTGTTGTATAAACTTCCTTCATTACACTTGCTTCTATAAATAGTAACACTAAGACTATCTTAGAAGGGAGGAGGATGAGCATGATCATTGATTAAACATGGAATGTTATATAAGTAAAGTCTAGGCAAGGAAAAAAACATGAATTGGAAAAGCATAAACAATTAATATTCCATTGAATTGCATCCAACATATTTATATCACCCAATAACTAAAGAATCACATAGAACTTATCTAAATGCAACAAAGAATGACGTAATGGAGAAGAATATTTGAGATGAATCATAATAGTAGGATTTTATGAATCAAGCATTATGAGATCCAAAATCCTATAAGCAATACACAATTATGAAATTTTTCTTCTATGGTAAGGAAAATTTAAAATTGTAATCTAAGTACTCTTGTTATTATAAGGTCGGTGCAAAGAAAGCATACAACCTCAATTATGGGAAAATGAATTATTAGCCCTTCCCAAGATTGTTCCTTTAGGAGGAGGAGTAGGGTATGATCTCCACGCCTTATATTGAACTCTCAATCAACTATGGAGGCTAATTTATTTAATAGGGCTAAAGTTTGTGCTCTTCATGACTAGGTCGAAACTACCAATGCCAAAATCGTGATTTCACCAAACTATTTATGCACTATTGAATTTGTGTTCAAAACAACCATGAATCACATTTGGCCAAGTGTTGTTTATTTTATTTCTATCCATGTGAATGGAAATGAAGGGCGACCAAAATTGTCTCACCAAACCTACCTTATTCTATCATTTGGTAAGCTTTTGACCAAATTCATCCCCAACATCTATGCTTCAAGTTATGCCAGTGAAATAGTGAATTTCTTGAATTGTTTGGTAAATGAGTTACCTAAGTCCAATTCATTGATATGTGGAGATTTAAACATGGTAGAAACCCAATAATACAAATAAGGATGGTTTATTCCTATTTGAATTTTGTAGGTGGAGTGGATGGATAATAATGGCCTCAAGCCTAGTTTGGGTTTGTGTAATCCCAACACTTTAAAAAGGTATGATTTGATGCAAGTCTCTAAATTTCACAAATCAAATCACACAATGAAAGTATAACCTAAAAGAAAAGTGACATTTGTATCCACATTGTCAGATGTGAAAATTCAATCTTAATAACAAAACTATCACTCATCAAAGCTTTTGTAAATTGTATTAACACTATAAAATCCAAACTACACACTACAAAAACACAAAATACTTTTACACTTTGAAATGTCAACTTTATTTATAATATGATTGACTTTTAGACTATATTATAATCATGGATATGCCACAAAGGAACAAAGCCTCTCTCTTCACTACTACAACTTTGATTCTCCCAAAGCCAAAAAATCTCATCTTCTTCACTATCCTTCCAATTTATGCTTCATTTATGCTTAGCCTTGGAATCATGAATTGATATCCAAAAGAACCATCAATCGTTACTTCCTAGAAGCCCAAATTCCAAAGTTGTTTCCTTACAAAAAAACCTTGAACACCTTGTTAGAGTCTTTTTGAATCATAATACATCTGTATGGTTTTCTATGGTAAACAATTATGCTTGCATAGTCATAACTATGATAATCTCATTAGCCCTAAATTCTTAATAAATGTTGATATCGGTAGGCGTGTTGTAAATAATGAAATCCATTGACCCTTACTCTTATTCTTCACAACATGGAAACATATAATTGGTTATTTGGTACAACATTCATGCCCTAATTGACACATGTACCATAAAATTCATCTTTGATGTCTTATTTAAATACTCCAAGGTGGTTTCCAAATCCATATTATACCCTCTTTTCCATGATTGCTTCTTTATACACATTGACACGGTACATCAAAAGTATTTTATATTTCATTGTTAGCTAGATCTCCTATGCAGGTATCTTAGAAACTCTACATGGTATTAGAGGCCACATTCCGCTAGCAAGGATCATCACTGACATATTTGAGTCTAGAAATCTTTCCATGTCATCAAGTCATGGGAAAAGTCTATCCATGTCAAATTTCAATGCATATAGAAACAATTTGAAAAAATCTCAATGTTGGCCCCATTCACAGGTCATTGTTGCCTATGTCTAGTCCCAGTACAATGTATATTAGATTTTTCTTTTAAAATTCATTCGAGAAACACGTCCCTACATCTTGTACTACAAGGGAATGCAATAACGTCGATAAACAAGTACTTGATAAATTGCACAAGCTTCATCAGTTATTTCTTGTCTTTGTTTTTTTCTCTCATCTAAGTACTTTTTTTCTCCATAAAGAATATTAATACAAAATCATTATTTAAATATGAAATATCATCTAGTGCCTTCTTCTTGCCACAAAAATCATGGGCCTAATTGACATGATTTTTTTTTCGAACGACATAAGCGATGAATATAAAGAGCACGACCATGATGATGGGTATGTTGGGAGTTCCATGCATGACATTAATACGATAAAATTCAAATGAAACAAGGACAAGATCAGATATATAGAGTGGGTTTTTGGGTCATATTTGAGTCTTCAAACCCTCCCATATAGTCAAGGCATGTGAACATTCTATCCATTTCAAATTTCGGTGCATACAGAAACATTTTGAAAACATTTCAACGTTGGCCCCATTCACAGGTCATTGTTGCCCATTATGTACTCTAGCCCTAGTACAATGTCTTTTAATAGTTGTTTCCTTTAAAATTTGACCGAGAAAATTAAAACAAAATGTGTAAGAGATGTGTCGATATATAGAGTGGGTGTGTGAGTAATATTTGAGTCTAGAAAACCCTTCCATATCGTCAAGGCATAAGAATAGTCTATCCATGTCAATTTTTAGTGCATACATAAACATTTTGAAAGAATTTCAACGTTGTCCCCATTCATAGGTTATTGTTTCCCATCATGTACTCTATCCAGCCTATTACAATGTAGTTTAGTTGTTTCCTTTAAAATACGATCGAGACGCATGGCGTTCCCACATCTAGTACTGCAAGGGAATGCAATAACGTCAATAAATAAGTACTTGATTAATCGCATAAGCTTCAATATCAGTTATTTCTTGTCTTTTTTTTTTTCTCTCATCTAAGTACTCTTTTTCTCCATAAATAATATTAGTAAAAAATGATTATTTAAATACAAAAGCTCATCTATTTACTTCTTCTCGCCACGACCAAAATCATGGGCCTAATTGGCATGATGTTGGTTTTGAACGAAAAAGACGATGAATATAAAGAGTGGGTGTGTGAATGATGTTTGAGTTTGGAAACCCTCCCATATCGTCAAGGAATACAAACAGTCTATCCCTGTAAAGTTTCGGTGTATACAAAAACATTTTGAAAAAATTTCAATGTTGGCCCCATTCACAGGTCACTATTGCCCATCATGTACTCTATCCCCAGTACAATGTCTTTTAATAGTTGTTTCCTTTAAAATTCAACCGAGAAAATTAAAACGAAATGAGGATGAGATGGGTCGATATATAGAGTGGGTGTGTGAGAAATATTTGAGTCTGGAAAATCCTTCCATATCATCAAGGCATGTGAATAGTCTATCCATGTCAAATTTCAGTGCATATAGAAACATTTTGAAAAAATTTCAACATTAGCCCCATTCACAGGTTACCATTGCCCATCATTTACTCTATCTGGCCTAGTACAATGTATTTTCGTTTTTTCCTTTAAATTATGATCGAGACACATGACGTCCCCATATCTAGTACTGCAAGAGAATACAATAGCATCGATAAAGACGTACTTGATTAATCATAGAAGCTTCAATATGAGTTATTTCTTGTCTTTTTTTTTCTCTCATCTAAGTACACTTTTTCTCTATAAATAATATTAGTACCAAATCATTATTTAAATACGAAATCTCATATATTTCCTTCTTCTCGCCACGACCAAAATCATGGGCCTAATTGGCATGTTGTTGGTTTTGAACGACATAAACAATGAATATAAGAGTGGGTGTGTGAGTGATATTTGAGTTTGGAAACCCTCCCATATCATCAAGGAATACAAAAATGTCTATCCATGCCAAATTCCAATGTATACAGAAACATTTTGAAAAAATTTCAAAGTTGACCCCATTCACAGGTCACTGTTTCCCATCATGTACTCTAGCCCTAGTACAATGTCTTTTAATAGTTTTTTTCCTTTAAAATTTGAATGAGAAAATTAAAATGAAATGAGGAGGTGTTGGGTAGATATACAAAGTGGGTGTGTGAGTGATATTTGATTCTGGAAAACCCTTCCATATTGTGAAGGCATGCGAACAATCTATCCATGTCAAATTTCAGTGCGTACAGAAAAATTTGAAATAATTTCAACGTTGGCCCCATTTACAGGTTACTGTCACCCATCATGTACTCTATCTGGCCTAGTACAATGTTTTTTAGTTGTTTCCTTTAAAATATGATCAAGACGCATGATGTCCCTGCATCTAGTACTGCAAGGGAATGCAATAATGTCGATAAAGAAGTAATTTATTAATCGCAGAAGCTTCAATATCAGTTATTTCTTGTCTTTTTTTTTTCTCTCATCTAATTACTCTTTTTATACATAAAGAATATTAGTACAGAATCATTATTTAAATACAAAATCTCATCTATTGCATTATTCTCGCCACGACCAAAATCATGGGCCTAATTGGCATGATGTTGGTTTTGAACGACACAGATGATGAATATAAAGAGTGGGTGTGTGAGTGATATTTGAGTCTGGAAACCCTCACATATCATCAAGGCATACTAACAGTCTATCCATGTTAAATTTAGGTTCATACATAAACATTTTGAAAAAAATTTAACATTGGCCCCACTCATAGGTCATTGTTGCTCATCATGTACTCTAGCCCTAGTACACTGTCTTTTAATATTTGTTTCCTTTAAAATTTGACCGAGAAAATCAAAATGAAGTGAGGATGAGATGGGTCAATATATAGAGGGGGTGTTTGATTAATATATGAGTATGGAAAACCCTTCCATATCGTCAAGGCATGCGAGCAGTCTATCCATGTCAAATTTCAGTGCATACAAAAACATTTTGAAAGAATTTCAACGTTGTCCCCATTCACAGGTTACTATTTCCCATCATATACTCTATCTGTAGGAAAATGTCTTTTAGTTTTTTCCTTTAAAATATGATCAAGACGCATGATGTCCCCACATCTAGTACTACAAGGGAATGCAATAACGTCAATAATGAAGTACTTGATTAATCGCAAAAGCTTCAAGTTATTTTATGTCTTTATTTTTTTCTCTAATCTAAGTACTCTTTTTCTCCATAAAGAATATAATTTGTATGAAATCATTATTTAAATACGAAATCTCATCTATCGCCTTCTTCTTTCCATAACCAAAATCATGGGCATAATTGTCATGGTGTTGGTTTTGAACGATATAGACAATGAATATAAAGAGTGGGTTTCTGAGTGATCTTTGAGTTTAGAAACCCTCCCATATAGTCAAGGCATGTGAATAGTCTATCCATGTCAAATCTCGATGCATACAAAAACATTTTGAAAGAGATGGGTGAATATATAGAGTGGGTCTGTGAGTGATCTTTGAGTATAAATATGAATGAATGAACTTCTCTTGGTTTCGAGAATAATTTGTTCTCTACTAAAAAAGGCCAACCACGTGAAGGTGGAAGCTCATATGGCCCCTCCCCCCCCCGCCCTCACATCACTCTCAATTCCCCAATACCCAATCTATAAAATAGAAAATAAACAAAAGAAACATAGTAATCATGCATAGAAACTACCAAAACAAAAATGAAATAAAACTTAAAAACATGTAATTAACCCACATAAAAAAATATTTAAAGAGAATAATTCATAGAAATTAAAATATCTAGTTACATACCTTATCCAACGTAACATTTGTATCATCCTTCTTATGTATCTTCTTATTGATCATCCAACTCGACATATGTATCAACATCCGGTTCAAAAACAATTTTGAAAGGATTAATGATATCATCATCATCATCAATGTCATTTTCAAGCATATCTTCATTATATCATCATCAATAAATGGTGCATTGTCTCCTACACCCGGTTTATCTTCTTCGTCTTCTTCATTTGTCAACCCATATTCTTCTTGCTCTAGCTCTACATCATCTTCTTCTTCAATATCATCTTCTTCATATACAATATACCTTATTGGCCTTCCTCTTGGATCATATCTAACAACAAATGACCAATACCTCTTACCTAGAACCTTTGAGTAAAAGACTTGTTCACATTGACTTGGAAAAACATATCGGTCATTTTATTTTTAAAAAACCATTGTTTTAATCATTGGAAATCCATTGGCATGTTGACTAACACTTTGTTCCTCATCATGTTCATGCATTTGTAACCTATACCATTTGACATTGAACAAAACTAATTTCAAGGAATCAAATTCACACTCAATTATATCATTCAAAAACCCATAATATATATTTTCATATTCTTGAGGATGTATGTCACTCCTAGATGAAACATTAGTGACCTGGAATACTGTAGTTATCCCACTATCAAAAATTTTCCTAGTTTCATCCAATTGTTTGATGCAAAATTTACAACCATTTCACCACATAGCCTTGTGGTGTTTCAACTGCAATATGCCAGACATGTAAAATATGCATTGTCAATTAATAATAAACAAATTATAATATGAAAAAAACACACCTACATTTACATTAATATAATATAAAATAACTGAATAAAATGGGTGAATTTGCTTGCCTTTCCATCTTTCAAACAATATGCTAAATCTATTTCCCTATGCGTAACATTGGAATCTCCATTACGACAAGATTCTCTAACCAAGTCAAATAGTTCTTTCCATGATAACCTACCGCCGTGATGTTGTTTACATCTATCAATCCATACCTTCATCCAGTCAATATTGTTTGCAATGTATAAATGTAGTGCATCCCAATATTGAGCAACTAACCAATAAAAAAATCACAATTCACCAATATTAAATATTAGTTATTACCATGGTAAATATTAATAAATGATGAAAGAATAAATATTAAATGAGTATGATCATATACATAAAAAAAATGAAAAATTTATATTTATTACAAATATCCACAATTTAATTACCTCTCACTTTCTTCATTGTACCTTTTCCCAACAACTTCTCCCCTTCAAAGTTTTTGATGGATTTCACATCCCAAATGCAATCCACTACATGCATAGCTTGCACTACTAATTTAGGAAGATACTGACTAATATATACCATAGATTCATATACCATATATCTCTCCACCATAGAACCCTCAGGACATGCTCTTTGTCTAGCTAAATCCTTCAATGATTTCAAGTGCCTCTCCACCATCCACATTAACCTTGTGTGTACAGGTCCACACATTTAAATCTCCTCAACTTGGTGTATGAGGTAGTGTTCTTGTGCATTGAAAAATGATGGAGGTAGATGCTTATGCATTTCACACATTAGTTGAGGAATTTCTCTCTTCCAATACTTTGTATCATCTTCATGGATTTCTTTCAATGACAACCATCTACAAATCATGACGTAAGAAAATAACATGTTTCAACAAAACATAATACATATTACATTACAAGTAAAAAACATGTCATTAAGTACAACAAAAAAATCAATTTTGTTTTGCATATATATTGCAGCTACTTACCTCATGTATTTTCCAAGATCATATATATCTTGTTTGATGTTGTTTTCAAAATTGTTTGGGAGAGATAGAGGTAGAACATATTGTAACAATAAATCTAGAGAAAAAAAATAAAAATATAAAAAAATGTATACAACCAATATATAAATATGAATACTAAAATTGTTAATTGCCTTAATGAAGGTATTCCAATCATGTGTTTTTATCCCACCAAATTCACCTTTCTTCGTTAAGATATTATTTATGTTTGAACAAAAGCCTATGGGAAATTTAATTCTTTGAATGACCTCTTTTACACTATTGCTTTGATTCTCTGTTAATAACCATGGAAGGTTATTTTGGTATCCATTTCTATTTGATCCGATCACAGTTTGCATTGCATTATTGGCTTCCTAAATGTCATTACAAATTTTGACAATTTTTTCTTTATCCCTCCTCCCATCTATGATTCGCCATAATGTTTCTATCACATTCTTCCCGATATGCATTGTATCAAAAAAATGAACTATTTTTATCTCCTCATAGTAAGGAAACATCATGAATTGAGTGGGATAACATTTCATTCCTCGTGGAAGCCCATTATTACTACCTTCACGATGACGACATTGATGAAGCATAAAAAAAATCAGAACACTATTTATCAAATGCGGTAAAATAAATTGAATAATTAAAATAAAATTTCAAAACATGATTCTGTTTATGATACATAAACAAAATGCATACCTCGAGGATTAATTCTTTCATATGCCAACTTCCGTAGGTGAGGTGTCATTCTTTGTAGTTTTAGTCCAGTCTCTTGTTTCCCATTGAAAAAATCTTTTTCAGTAGTATGATACTTATAGTTCTTAGAGAGGAAGTGTCTATACTCATCAAACACCTCCTTTCCTAAAAAAAATTACCGAAGATATTTCATCTCAGGACCACAAACTAGACATGAAAATTCACCCTGTGTTTGAATCCCTGCAACAGATGGATTACTATGAATTATTAATATACGAAAGGATTATTTAAACAAAATGCATGATATATTAAATTAATTATATATTATTCAAGCGTGTAATATTGAATGTTACATACCACTATTACACATTATTTTTGTCATCCCTATGACCGTTAATGATGTAAACCTATCTATTTCCTTCAGAGGGGTCAGTGTCCTAAGTTCCTGAAGAGAGAAGGGAGAAGAATTTTTCCTGAGAAAAGAAGTTACATTTTACTTTGTAAAAACCCTATAAAAAAGGAAGTTCGCAATCTGCATTATAGCTAGGGTGTGAGAATGCCCGATTCTCATAGGCTGCATCATATCTAGGTCACGAGGAGTTTGTAGTCTGCTCTATAGGCAGGGTGCGAGAATGCTTACACGTGGGAAAAACAAGCGTTTTCTCGAATCTTCTAGAAGGAGAAACCTCCATGGTAAGGTGGCATCTGAATGGTTTGGATCTTACTCGCTTTCATGATTTAGTGGGATCATCCTAACCTCCTCACCTTATCCTCTTCAGCTTATAAAAGGAGAGGATCTCTCATGGAGAAGCGCTAAGTTGTATTTGGCTTGGAATTATTAGCTTGCTTGGAGTGTCTTTGAGTTTTGCCTTTGTCAAGATAGATTGTGAATATTATCAGATCTATGCTCTCAGAATTCTTGGAGTGGAAGTGTGTGGGAAATGAAGGAAAGCTGGAAGGGACCTTACGACATCAAGGCCATGGTTGTAATCTCTCTTCCACATTTAATATGATACAATAATATGATTCTTTCCTATAAAGATTGTTGTGTTTTATTGTATGATTCCTTGATCACATACATAGGTTTATATTGAGTTTATGCTATTACTATCACTTTGGTTGGTTGTTTTATTTTGCAGGATCATCATTCTATGAATGTTGGAATGAATCTAGGATGGTGATGGTGAGAGGAAGCTGTTGGAAATACTAGAACAACTGAGAGGGGGGGGTGAATCAGTTGTTTATAAGCTTAAACAATTTTATGCCTTTTAAATAATTATTAAGATTTCTTCATGTGTCATCAACCAATCATACAGCATATGGACAGTAAGAGTAAAGATCATTAGTCACACATAAAATACACACAGAGACAGATTTTCATGAGGAAACCCATAAAGGGAAAAAACCTCTTCTTCTTTGAAATGATAGGCAGTCTTTTTCTGTTCTGTACATCATTTACAATTGAGCACCAACTCAATGTGAGGCTACAACCTCTGTTTTACAAGCTGCAACTTGTTTGAGAGATCCAACTCTCTGATTTCTCTAGCACCCACTAGAAAGAAGCACCAACTCCCTGAAAACTCCAGCACCAACTGGATGGAAGCACCAACTTCCAGTTACACAGGCTCCAACCTGCATAACAGAGAATATCTGTTCTCCCTAGCACCACCCTGCCACCCTAGTTTCTCTGGTTGCAACCAGATGGAAGCTCCAACTTCCTGTGTTCAAGAACCCACTTGAACTTCTGAGGACAACAGTCCTCTCGAGTACCTCCCAACCTCCCTTAAATATAAATGGTTAAATACACATTCAACTTTACAGATAAATCAGTTCTTACCAGTCTTTCTTTGTTCTTTAATTCTGGTCTTCTGTTCACTGTTCTGCTACTCTTCTCTTATTCAACATGTCTGC
>ML812921.1:115271-135356 GCA_009831015.1 Picea engelmannii | reverse complement strand
TAGTTATGAATGTGATAAGGGCGAAGAGATAAATCCAATGGAATAGGTCTCAAATAATGGTGCAAAAATTTCCATACTTTTTTTTTGTTTTTTGCACCTACGGAGTTATACTCTGGTCTGAAGAATATTGCAGTGATGAAATGCCCAAATGATTAACTAGGAAGAAATGTGTAGTGATTTTTCAACTCGAACATAGTTGCGCTGCAATAGATCTTGTTTGTTTTATGTTTTGTTTCCATCACCAAGGGTTAGGTATTAAAGGGTTCTACAGACAAGGGTTTTCCCTGTGCTATATCTCTCTGATATATGTGTGATGTCCAACAGTAGTACTCGACCCAATATCTCAGGGAACCAACTAAGGAGGCTATACCATGCCCTTAGCCATACTACCCGACTACCCAGGTACTAGAGAGTATCTTCTCGAGTGTTGTTCTCAGTGACACTATAGTAGTCAGGTGACCAATCGGTTTATCTAAAGAGGGATTCAAGAAATCTAGGCTGATCCATATACAGGTGTTGTCTGATGCACTACCACTCGAAGGGGTACCAACATGGGTTACAAGGGTGGCCAACAAATGTGCGCTTAAGAACCACTTGTATTTCCTGTGTGTATGAATCCCTCAACCATGGGTTTATGTGCGTAATGACATATATTTGTCTCTTAAAGATGTTGGAATACGTCTCTACCCTGAAAAAAATTAACCCACAATTTTCTACCGAGGAAAGATCTCTGATACCACTTGTAAATATTCCAGATATAAAAAGTATGCAGAACAAAAATAAAATGCTAGAAATGGCAAATAAACAACAATATAACCATAAAAACACCACAATAACACTGAAATGATATCAGAATAACACGAGAAAGATAAATTTTACTCTGAGAGCAATGTTCACTTGCCTCTTCAAGGGGGAAACCTCCAGTTGAGCAGATCTCTATTACAATAATATTCAATCTAGGTTTCTCATACCCTTGACTCCTATTTATACTAAATATGTCTATCAAAAGAACCATCTAGAGGAAGATCCTTCTAGAAGTGGAAGCTTATATTAGGTCTTCTTACATTTTACTTATTCTACCTTATTGCAAGGCCTTATTAATATTGACCTTTATTACATTTGAATATATTGTTCTATCTACTTGAGGGGTTAGGTTCCTAACACTCCTTGCATGCTCCATGATTATATTTTTCATCGTTTCTGACACACCATGTTCTTTTGGTGTTCCTATAACTATATTCTCTCTATGAATCCCATGGTATGAAAAATAAATATAAAACTTCTTGTTCCAATATTTTCCTCCATTATCTGATCTAAGACACTTCAACGTATTTCCTATCTCACTCTCAACCAAAGCTTTCCATTTCTTAAAAGTATCAAAGACATTATATTTGTTTTGAATTCAATAAACCCAAGTTTTCCTAGTCATGTCATCAATAAAAGTAAAATAATAATAAGATCCATTGGGATATCATACCAGATCCAATCCCCATACATGTGTATGAAAAATATCTAAGTTTTCACTCTTCTTTTTCTTCCCAACTCTGAGAATTCTGACTCTCTTATGTTTTCCATAAACAATGTTCACAGAAATCCAAATCAACCTACTTCAAATATGGAAACAAATTTCTTGAGTGGATAATCTACATCCCCTTCTCACTCGTGCCCAAGCCTATNTCAGTATTAGCACTTTTATTAATTTTAACCACAATATGTATTGTTTAAATTTATGAGAAGTTCATCAATAACATTCAAAACATCATGAACATTATAAATAAACAATGAACAATAAACAACCACACAAGTACAAAGTACACCATAATTTTATGTGGAAACCCAATGTGGGAGAAAATCGTGGAATGCGTTTCTCACATGTCAGAAGAAATACATTCATAGGAAGCACCAACTTCCTTTTTTTCTAGCTACAACTGGAAGGAGGCTCCAACCAAAAGGAATCTACAACTACCTTAGTTTTCCATCTCCAATCGAAAGGAGGCTACAACCCCCTTTTGTTTCCATGTATTGTTGCTCTGAAATATAAATGGAGACCAAACTGTCACTACCACAAACTATGTCAATCCTATCATTGTAAAACCTTTCACTGTAAAACCTATCATTTCAATCTCATGAACTAATCAGATATGGTCACATAGATCTCATACCCACTATAACAAGTGTATAGTTCAAACCATGTACATATAATCACAAATATATCTCTCTAATCATGTGCCATACAAGTAAAAATATCCATAAACCAAATATAATGAAGTATCACATCAACCATGTATAAAACCCTCACTATTATTCAACTTCAACTTGTACCAATATATTCAACAATACATCTCAACTAAAATGTCTCAAACATGTACCATATGACACAAGATGTACCTCAACAAAATACCCAAAAGTATGTTCCAAGTAAAAACAACAAGTGCACCAACAATGTGCTTCTACAGATCTTCCTCATACAACATGTACCATACAACCAATAATACCTCAAGGGAATATACTCAACCTCACATGACCATACCTCAAGCAATCACCAAGATACAACTTCAAACAACCATAGAAACATACCTTTTACTTATGTAGATGATTCTACTAGACATGAACAATGTCACACATGCATTTAGACTCTCCTTAGCTCCTGTAACCTGATACAAACCTAATCCTTTAGATTTGTCTTTGGCTTGCAGGATGAAACCTATTGTCTAGAGGGGCCTCACGTGACGATCCCTAGCCAACCCACAGGGGTGCCTCATGTGATGATCCCTAGACAACCTGTAGGGATATCTCGTGGGACACTAGTATTTTGACCCACAGGGATCAGCTAAATAGAGGTTTTTTCACAAAACCCTCACTCTCCTCTACAATCAAGAAAAAATTCCGTTGCTTCTCTTTCATTGCCTCATGTTTTCACTACATCATATTTGTCAATAAAATTTCTGCCAAAAACCTTTCACAAGATAGATATTCAATATGTGCAATAGGTGCTAATGGGAGGCTCTTGATATTTTATTTATACTTCGCAAGTGTTTTCCTTTAGTGGCTATCTTGTAACTCTTTTACCCATTTTCCTTCTTTTAGGGATAACCCACATTCTTGTTGCAACTACTTTACCCATAATTAGTAAACTCATAATTTATTTATTGCAACTACTTCACCCATAATTAACTTCTTGTTGCAACCACCTTGACTACCAAACTTCTTGAATACTTTATAGAGGCTTCTAGAATACTTGACTTCTTGAGGCTTCCCGATCCTGCTTTCCTTATCTCACATTTCTCTGAGTCAAACATAAGTCTGTGTCTTTGATCACACATTTGACTTACACTTAGAAGATTGTGCTTCATGTATGCAACTAGTAGAACATTTTTTGTCCTAGCATCCTTAATTCCAAGCTTGGTCGTGCCTCTTCCTATAATTATGGATAAGTTGTCATTCTGAAATGAAATTGATCCATCTCTTTCTTTCTTCAATGTTAGAAACCCGTCCTTATCACTTTTCATATGCTTTGAGAAGACACTATCAACAAACAATCCACATTTCTTGTGTTGAGAGTGTAAGGAAAGAGTGCATTCTTCAGTGTTGAATTGATCCTGCTTCCTTATACATATCCTTTGTGGTTCTTATCTGTGATTGTTGATATTCTTTTGTGATTCTCTAGGAGGAACAATCAATCTACAATCTTTGACCATGTGTCCAAAGTTGTTGCACATATACCATTCTACTTTAACACTCAAGGATTCAAATTGGTTGTAGCTTTTTCTCTTTACTTCATGAGGCCTTCTTGGATAACCATTTCTTGTGCAATCTTCATAGTTGATTCTATTCTTGGTATTAGCTCTACAATTCACAACCTTTTGCAAAAAATTATTACATGAATAATATAAACCAAGAAAAATAGTTTGATACCTAGAGGTGGAAGATCTTCTAAATGGTGCTTCTCTTATGAATCCTTCTTCTTCTCGGGGTCTCTCTATTGTTGTGTGTTGTTGATTCTAAATTTTGAATCTTTTAGGTGGTGCACCTTCTCTATAATATTCTTCTTGGTTCCTCTTGCCTTATTGCTTCTTGGGAAAGCCTCTGAATGTTTCTGCATAGCTTATTTGTTTTGTTTTCCTCAAGCTTGATCCTTTCTCTGTATGGTGATATCCCAGTCTGGATATGTCATAGTATGGTCTTTGATTTCTAATGATCTCATCCAATAATTTGGTGATATTATGTTGCATGTCCTTCTTCTGAATATATTTTCTTAGAGTGACTATTTCTTCTTCCAAGCCTTCAATTATTTTGTCTTTTTCATCTAACTGACCTCTGAGTTCTTCTTTAATTATTTTGTCTTCTTCTACTTGGATTTTTAAGTTCGTGATCATCTGCTTGACTTATTCGGATTTGGAATTATGAGATCCTTCTTTCCCTTTTAGTTCTACCTTAAGTGACTTGATTCTCTTTCTTTCAATCCTTACCTCTTCTAGGGCACTGATTAATTCTTCTATGAGATCGAATTCTCCTTCTTCTTCAAAATATTCTACTTCCATGAAGATTACTCTTTCTATATCACTTTCATTGTCTTCATCCTCATCTCATGATGAACTTTTTTCCTTGTTGCAAAGACTTTTCTTAAATAATTTATTTTTGTTTCTTCTACCCTTTTGATTTTTCTTTTTCTTTTTAGGGTCTTTTTCTTCATCACTTTCTTTATTCTTATGAGGAGATTTAGAAGAAAAATGAACAATACCACCACAATTAAAATATTTCAATGGAAGCATACCTTTTTATTTGTCGGTTACTCTTTTCAAATTTTTGACAAAGTTTTCCATTTCTTCATATTCATATGAATCATAACTACAACTACAATATGACTTTGGATTTTTCTTGTTCTTCTTTTTTGTCTTCTTAGATGCCTTGAATTCTACTTCCTTCATGACTAGATTATCTTTCTCTATCCTCGTCTCATAAGATATGAGTATCCCATGTAACTCGTCCATGGTCAACATGGCTAGGTCAACTCTTTCTTCTAGAGATGAAATCTTTGGATCAAATATCATCTGAAGAGACCTTAGTATCCTTTGAACAACAACCTGTTCCTTTATCTCGTCTCCCAAAACTTTAATGGATTTCACTATCTCATCGATTTATAGAAAGTAGGTTGCAATGTTTTCATCTTCCTTCATATTCAATTGTTCGAACTTGGCTCTAACTGTTTGAATTTTAGATCCCTTGAATTTGGCATATCCTTCATAGATATTCTTCAGTTTATCCCAAACTTCTTTTGCGGATTCACAGTGTGTAACCTTGACATGTACCGATTCAGTCAAACCACTAAGGAAAATAGGTTTAGCCATTGAATTGTTATCTTCAAGTTTATTTCCATCATTATCTATTGAGGGAGTGGTCGATGCTTTGTATCCATATACTATTGCTCTCCAGACATTAAACCCATGTGCCTGCAAATATGTTTTCATTCTTCTTCTCCATAAGGCATAGTTCTTACCATCAAACTATGGTACTCCAATATTAGCATATTCCATGATCTCCTTCTAGTGGTTAGATTGCTTATTGAAGGACCTTCTATGATACCAATTGTTGGAATACTGAGGGGGGGGGTGAATCAATATTAGCACTTTTATTACTTTTAACCACAATATGTATTGTTTAACTTTATGAGAAGTTCATCAATAACATTCAAAACATCATTATAATTATAAACAAATAGTGAACAATATGAAACCACACAAGTACACAATACACCAGAATTTTATGTGGAAACCCAATGCGAGAGAAAACCACAAAATTATTTTATTATATGTAAGAAGAAATACATTCATAGGAAACACCAACTTCCTTGTTTTTTAGCTACAACTGGAAGGAGGCTCCAACCCCCTAGTTTCTTAGGATCCAACCTAAAGTAATCTACAACTCCCATAGTTTTTTGGCACCAAACAGAAGGAGGCTACAACCCCCTTTCCTTGCCCCGTCATGCTTCCCTAAAATGTAAAGGAGACAAAACTGTCACTACCACAAACTCTATCAATATTGTCACTATAAAACCTATCACTGTAAAACCTATCAATTCAATCTCATGAACCAATCATATTTGTTCACATAGATCTCATACCCACTATCACAATTGTATAGCTCAAACCATGTACATATCATCAAAAATATATCTCTTTAATCATGTGCCATACAAGTACCAATATCCATAAACCATATATAATCAACTATGTATCCCTCATTTTTATGCAACTTCAACCTGCACCAATATATTCAACAATACATCTCAACTAAAATGCCTCAAACATGTACCATATGATACAAGATGTACCTCAACAAAATACCCAAAAGTATGTGTCAAGTACAAACAACAAGTGCACCAATAGTGTGCTTCTGTAGATATACCTCATACAACATCTACCATACCTCCAATAGTACATCAAGGGAATATACTCAACCTCACATGACCATACCTCAAGAAATCACGAATATCCAACTTCAAACAACCAAAGAAAAATAAATTTTACCTATGTATATGATTCTACTATACCTAAGCACTTTCACACATTCCTATAGACTCTCCTTAGCTTCTACATCTTGATACAAACATCATCCTTTAGATCTGTCTTTTCCTCACACGATGAAGCATGTTGTCTAGTGGGGCCTCACGTTACGATCCCTAGACAACCTGTGGGGGTGCCTCATAGGACACTAGTAGTATGACCCATGGGGATCATCTAAATTAGCATTTTTTCAAAAAACCCTCACTCTCCTATGCAATAAAGAAAATTCACCTTCGCTTCTCCTTCGTTGTCTCAGATTTGCGCTACCTCAGATTTGTCAATACAATTCTTGCCAAAAACCTTTCACAATATAGATATTCAATATGTGCAATAGGTGCTAATGGGAGTTTCTTGATATCTTATTTATAATTCCCAAGTGCCTTCCTTTAGGGGCTATCTTGTAACTATTTTACCCATTTCCCTTCTTTTAGGGCTAACCCACATTCTTTTTGCAACTACTTTACCCATAATTAGTAAACTCATAATTTCTTTGTTGCAACCACTTTACCCATAATTAAATTATTGTTGTAACCACTTTGACTAGAAAAATTCTTGAATACATTCTATAGGCTTATAGAATAATTGACTTCTTGTTGACCCTCTAGGAGTTTCTAGATTATTCTTGAGGGTCCTCCAATCTTTACAAAGCCATATATCCTCAACTATAAGGAGCCACATGACATACCACCTATCATTGGAAACAACATAATGCGTACTATCCATCTATGATAGTCTTACTTGAAAATGCACTGACCTTCATGTATTTATTCTTTGATCAACTGTGGGTTCCATGACCATACCTTCAAAGCTACCGAAATTTGCTACCGGACTTTCTTCAAGGGTTGACATCAATGAAAACCAACCCAATATTTCAAAAAATGTTGTATCCCCTCTTGTAGAAGCTAAATCAATATAAAAGCCAAAATTACCAGTACATAAATACAACATATCTACCTTCTCTCCTTTTTCTATTATCAATGATCCTTTAGTGACCTTCCACAAATTACTTGTAAATGTAACTATACAACCTTCATTATATAACTGCCCTATTGAAATTATATTTCTTCTCATATTAGGAATTTGCTTCACCTATTTCAAAAACCATTGGTTTCCATTCTGTAATTTTATCTATATCTTACCATTTCCAACAATTTTACATGGTCTCCCATGGGGTGCACATCAGTTGGCGATAGAGTGCATTCAATAAGATTTCTGTGGTGAGGGTTTTCAGTAAGGTTCAGAAAAACCACAGTTTTGTTAATAGAATGTCGACGTTTCGGATCCATATCAAGATCCATCTTCAAGACAAGAATCATGGGTTATGATTTAAGAGATACACTACCTATAAATGCTAAATGTTAAGAGGAGAGCCTTTATGTAGACTGGGAAGAACCCTAATTCTATATTAATAAAGTTTATTAATAAGTTTTATTTTAAGTTTTTCAATTTTTTGTTATTTGGACATCAATTCATTATAAATTTTATGTTGTTTATTATTTCAAACTTTCTATTTTTTTAACTATTAAAATTATTATATTTATTATGAGAGTATATATTTAAGTTAATTAAGATATTTTAGTGATGATTTTTTAGAAAAACTTTTATACTTTACGATTAATTGGATTAAAAATTGTTTTTAATTACAAAATTAGGGTTTTCCTAAAGGTCATTGCAAGGCCATTATCTCTTTTCTAATGAGAGTATTAGATTATTTTTATTAAAAGATTTAAGTTTTTAAAGATCCTTTAATGATTAAGGGGTTTTTTAGAATTTGTATTTTATTAAAAGATTTAAGTTTCGTGTTTTAGAATTTTTATATTTTAAGATTTATTGAATTAAAATTGTTTTAATTTTAAAATTAGGGTTTGCTTTAAAGGTGAAATTTTTTAATTATTATTCTTCTTTTTTATTAAGGGAAGCCAGATTTCATTAAGTTGTAGGTCATTATATCTATTAAGGTTCTTGGATTTCTTTGGATTTCAATCGCTTCTCTGATAGAGTGCATTGTTAAGGTACTCCTTGTGTGTCGTTGGTTCAAACCTTGACTAGCTATGTGTGTTACATGTGGGGTAAAGTGAGTATTCCTAAAGGTTATGATGGTTGCGATCGAAATTGACCCCATTTCACATGAGTAGGAGACCACCCTAGTTTTCGATTCAACTAGCTACAACTTTCTTTTTTACATTGTTTATCATCACCTAAATAAACCTATCCAAAATCACCTTGAACATAGTCTTGAAACTATTTCCTATAGGGTGCATCATGAAATGAGGCCCCTGATTCTACCACCCAAGAATAAATAATATTATCTAATGAAAGGATCAAACCATTGTGCAAAACATCAACTGCTACATTTTATTCATGATTATTCTCCCATTTTCTGTTTACTTGTTTTCCTTTTTGAGACCAAAAGTATTTCTTCAAGTGTCTTTTCTTCCCAAAATGACATCACTCTAGCTTCCCTCTGGATTTGGATATGCCATTCTTATACTTCCCATGATTCCCTTGGAACTTTCCTTTATCCCTTTGTCTTCCCCTATTCTCCACAATCAAATCATTACTTGATGTCTCACCTGTGATTTTTTGTTTCATTTTCTTGCTAAGGATAACAATAACATCATCATCAAAATTTAAAGTGTTTTAACCAGAGACAAATTTACTCACAACCATGACCAATCCATTCCAACTTTCTAGAAATGGGCATAAAATCAAAAGAGCCCTAACCTCATCATCAAAGTTTACTCCTATAGAACTTAACTGATTAGTGACCATGTTAAAGTCATTTAAATGATCAATAATGGATCTGACCTTTTGACATCCTCATATTAAATAAACACTTCATAAGAAATACCTTGTTGGAGGTTTATGGGTTTTCATACAGTTTATCCAATTCCTTCATCAGATCTTCCATTGTCTTTTCTTTTGAAATTTTGAAAGACATTGACGCTACCAAGCACAACCATATTGTTCCTAGTGTCTTTTTGTCAATAACCTCCCATTATTCATCCTTCATAGTTGTCAAATTATTTTGTATTCCTCCCAATGGTAGGAAAATATTCTTTTGATATAGATAGTCCTTCATTTTCATCTTCCTTAGCTAGTATTTTTTTCCATTAAACTTCTCGACCCTAAACTTTCCTTCTTCCACCATTGACCCCACTCAAAATAGGAACTCTCCTTTAATGTGAGTTTATTAGCCAAATATACCTTTAGATATGATTCCATTTGTTAAGAATATGATAATGGATAAACAAAAATAAAATAAATCAAAATGAATGTGGAAATAAAACAAAGAATTACACAATACAAGAGAGACATTGATATATGTGGTTCACTCAATATCAGAGAAAAAACCAATCCTTCCTTTATTCCATCCAACAAAATGAAGGGATAAAACCTACAACACATCCACTGCAACCTCCTCTTCAATCTCCCAATTCTCCTCGCTCGATATCAATCCTCTCTCTCATTGTATTAACTTCATTATTACAATACAATATGTAGGATCCCACAACATCCAAAATACCTAACACATTGAATTGGATTAGATTACAACCTTAATTCCTTAACTATAAATATAAAACCATGGGCCCAAAAATCATGTGCCAAATAGGCCAAAACGGATGCAAAAAGATGCCCAAATTATTTTTTGGGTGCTCCACCTTGAACCCCCAAATGAGGGGGTCTACCACCCCACTATGACCCCCCCACTACACCCAACTAAAGGTAACAACACATGGGCCTAATCATGCAAATAATATAACACATACTCAATAGTTAGCAACTAGGATCCAAACGCGGCTAAAACAAGACCTCTTAATCAGGAGGATAATCAAGCTCCACAATCAACACCAGGTAGGTGCCCCATTGTTTAAAATTAGCCACATGGATATCTTTTTTTTTAAGGGAACTTTAATTTCGAAAAAGTTCTCTACCACAAGAATTGGTGTCCTTCTCTTCCTTCCTCTATTAGAGATTTATAACCTATTATGGGGACATATGTCCCTATAGGATTTAGTGACCAAATTATTTTATCTTCAATTTCTCTTAATCTAACAGTTTCGTCTTTTAATATTTCTATGTATCTCTTCCATGACTCAACATATTCTTCCCCCAATCCTATCTCCTCCCATGATAGCCAATGTTGATTCCAAATTTTTGACCTTTTCTAGTGTTGGCGTTGTGCACAAATGTAAGACCCTAGGTTCATTAACTATGACCAACAAAACCCACCAAAAACCGGTCGTTTCAGCATCACTTGCATGAGAAGATGAAGTCTCACTCGAGGTATCTATTGGGATTGAAAGAAACATGCTTCTACAGTAGTGAGGGAATGGGAGGTTACCATTCAGTTCATTCTTACTTATTGATTATGTGCACGTTGTTCTGTCTCTATTCTTTATTAGCTACTTAGTGATTTCAGATTCATATTTCCATTATATCCCAGATTACAACATAACCCATTATTATAACAATCATGATTATTTCACAATGATTAAAAAAAAGACAAATCTAATCTATTATGCATCCAGACATGATCCATAAATAATCACATATAAGACATCTAACACGAGAGTTAACGTGGTTCACCCAACTCTGGGCTACTCCACAACGAATGGCTTCTTTATTACATGTCTTGTAATTGTTTCAGGTTTTCACACTGCGCTTACAAATATGTATCAAGCCTTCCTCCTAGCCTAGCCACTTTGCAATGCAAGACTCTCTCTCTCTCTCTCTCAGCATCGTCTCTTAGATTCATACATGGATTCCTGTCTTTTACAAAATAACAATAATTAGAAGAGAACCCAAGATGACGAACCAGAAGAAAAAAAAACCATAAAACCCATATTCTCCCATCCCATTACATATTTATACATACATTCTAGGGATGAAAACCCTACTTGGTTCATCCCAAAACCCCATTACAATGCATGAATACTCCATTTAACTGGCTATTTGGGTCAGGGATGATTTTAAGGATGGAAATTTATTTTAAAATGTAGAAACCTTGGCAAATCTTACTAATCCTTCATATGCCAACTATAAATGATTGCCGATATTTTTGTAAAAATATTCAAATTTGTAAGAATTTTATATAGTTTTTATAAATTTTTGGTAATTTTTAAGGAAAAATAATTTTATCCTATAGAATTTGGGCGAATCATTTTTAAAATAGTGAATCTCGTTTCTGGAAAAACCATGGAAAATTAGCCCATGAGCAAAATTTAGCCCCTAAAATCATCCCTGAAATTTCGGGCTACTTTCGCCTACTTCTCCATCTGCATGCTTATTTTTCACTCTAATTGTTGTTCTTCCTGCTTTTTTTCTTTCTTATATCTTTAGCATGTTGGGATGTCATCCTTCCTTTTCACTCTCTTTCTTCTCCTTCTTTATTCTTCTCTTTGCTTTATTGTGCTCTCTTCTTTATTGTCTTCTTTATTCCTCTCTCTCTGCGTGTTGTACTTCTGGATGTGCCTCGATTGCACACTCCCTAGTCTTTCTTCTTTCTCTGGTCACTTCTTCTATACTTAGGATTTTTACCAAAATTGTCTCCCAAAACTACTTGTCCAACAAGCCCCCAACACTTATATGTGGCTTGTCCTGAGCCACTCAAGCCTCTTTCCTGCTCCTCCATGCCTAAATGAAATTTTGGGAGGCTTCCTTTTATACCTCCACTTCCTTTTGTATTTATGCCTTTTATTTTTGCGATCTCTTCATGCCCTTGCACATTCAAGGCTGTAAGTTTATCTTCTGCTTCATGGGATGATTGCTTCACCTTGCCCTGCACAATGGCTAGTTCATCAATCACCCTCACTGCTTCTTCCTACATTGGTATTAAATGTTGTTGAAGGATCTTTTGTTGATCCCTCATCTGTTCTAATTCCACACATGACTGCCTCTATTCCAAAATTGTTTTCATACGTTCAGCTGGTGGAAGTGTAGTGATCCTCTCTGAAGCTTGCCAAACCTTTCCTTGTGATTCTCTTAATTTGGCCTCCACAATATTCATTTATGGATCTTCCACTAAGTCTGTCCATATATGTGCCCTCTCCTCATAGAGTTGGGTGCACTCTTCTTATATCTTCTTAATGTTGGTGACTACTATCATTTCCATTCTCTCCCTTCCTTCTCGGACTTCTGGTGGCATTCTTGGCACACTACATAATTGTAGGTCCTCTATCTGCTATCAGAAGCCTTTTATGACTTCACCAATCTTCAATAATTTTTCTTCCATAGTAGATTCTACTATTATTGGGACTTCTAGAATGGCCTTGTATAATTTATGGATGACTGATTGTGTTTTTTGCATTATACTTTCGGCTTCATCCTTCTACTTAAGGGCTTTCTTTACCCTTTCCTTGGCCTCATTTTTGTCTTTCATTACCTCTTCCACTCGGCCTTCAATTTCCTTTTTCTGTTGGAGCATAGAATCATATTGTTGTTGTAGCTAAGCTCTTTTGTCCATCATTTTTTCCATCTCCTGGTGTACTTCATCTCCGCAGTTCTTAATATCTTGCAATAATCCTATTTGAAAGTCTTGTAATCTTTGTATCGACATCTTCAATACCACTATGTTCAGGTGTCCTAGCGCCTTCACATGTTCTTGTAACTCTACCATTGGAAATTCAAGTGCATCCATCTTAATGTGGAGTTTTTTGTGTTGGGATGCTAGTTGGTTTAAGGATGGATGCATAGCCTCTACTTCCTTCCCTCGAATTATGGATATTCCTCCCTCGGTCCTACTCTTTTTTTTTAGGCTATCTACTGCTAAGAGTTGTTGGAGTTCTTCCCACTGATATTGCACCCTATGTTGCTACTCTACCTATTTCTAGGTTACTTCCTCCATGATTTCCTCCGTGGAATCCTGTACGTGGTATCCAATCCTGTCCATAACATCATTGGTTATATTATAAACTGAGCTTTCTTTGTGTTCTTTCGTATTCTTCCATGCCCCTCTTTCTAGTTCCTTTCCCTTATCCTTCCATTTTTATCCTACTGCAGGGACTGTTTATGTCACACCAGGCATATCTCCTACACCATTGTTTTCATCATTCCCTTGGTCCTCATCCGGTTCTTCATCATTCTTATCCTTCTCTCCTTTCTCTTCCAGTTTCCACATTTTTTCTACTTGGCTTTTCTAGCCATCTTCCCAATCATTCAAAACCAAGCATATGTCCTCTGTTGTCAACCTATAACTAGTTGGAAGACACTGGTATGGAGGGTCCTTCTTTTCTTTCACATACATGTGGTGCATTCCTGCTCTCAAGCACACAATGTCTTTGTATGTTTCCACTTTCTCGCCTGATATGTGTGGTGTATGGTTGATTATACGCTTGATAGTATCAAAGTATACAAAGAATGTGACATTATTATCTTGTTGTCTTCTCTTGTTGGGTGTATTCCATAAGTTGGCATATCACATGTCCATACTACCTCTACTAGATGTGCCCATGCATTGATAGTATCCTAGTCCCTTCCATCCGACCAACGCAATCAAAATAAAAAACCATGCGTAGTGAAATTATGTGCCCTTTTCCTGGGCCTCAATACAATCTTTCAAAAATTGGTTCACCAAAAATGTGGCTCAGTTCATTTGAACCCCTTCGATGCATTTTTATGCATTTGCAATTACTACAGTTGGTACTTAATCCTTCCAAATTTTTTGCAACAACTTGCAGGACAATACCTTCTTCACAAACCGAACATTGTCATCATTGATTTTTTTAACATCCATTCCCCTTTTCCCTCTGAAATTCTATAACTTTTTCTTCATTTCCTTTGACATGGATCTCTCTCCTGCCTTGTTGAAAAAAATGATTGGATCCCCTATGTATTTTTGGATCTCTATGATGCAGAAAATCAACACAATATCGATTGACACTGGGGGGTCAAGCCACAATGCCCCCCCATGGACACAACTAAGTAGTAACTTCGCACAAGCATCAATTTTCAGACTGCATCCAAAGTGTGGGATCTCCATCAGGTTTAGTATGCATGCATTCTCCAATGTTTTTTCCCACACCTGTGTCTCCAAAACTATCATTGATGTTCCCAGTACATACTTCATGCACAAATATTTTTCCCTATCCAGTTACGAGAAGTTTTACTCGTTGGTGATATCATGATTCGTGAACTTGAGGCCGATAAACTTTCTGAGCATATCTCCTTCAATGCTTACGATCGATGATGTTTCTAGAGGGTATTTCCCATCTTCTAGTGGAGTGCATCATCTTTCCTTGGTGGGATATAATCCCTATGGAAGCTTTCCTGTGAATTTGAAGCCGAAGCTCTTGGTACATCCTCAACCTTTGGTGTATCTACTGGTCATTTTTATTTCCTTTGTTCCATTGATGATGGTTTTGCAACGTTTGGAGGGGCCATTGTATCATGCGGCAGGTTCATTTACTGGCTTTGCGACCATTTTGTGGTAGTTGTAATTCGATTCTGAATCACTCAAGTTCACTCTAGTTTTCTCTGGTTATATCTCTCTTTCATGAAAATCTTAGTCACAATGATTCATGCTCAATTACCTTCGAATATTTTTTTTCCTCCTTGCCAATTGTGCATGTCTCTTCATGCCTTAACTACCTTGTCCAATCCACCAACTGGGTTGACGAGTGGTTAAATAAATGCAACTATATTACCAAATCCATTGTGTGATTTTCCCCTCGTACTTCCAATCTATCGTGATTTCCAGTGGATTTTACCATTTCATATGATATGGTGTATTTATGACTTGTCATTACCCTTTTATCATCATCATCTTTGTTCTTTAATTCTTCCAACGGTCTTGTCAATGCCAAACTGTGCAATTGTTCTTGCTTTTACATCTATTTTCTTCATAGTCTTTTTCCTCTGTGTATTATTTTTTGAATTAGCACATTTCCATTCTAATGCACGATGGTTCTCCCTTCTGCACAAGTTCTTATGCCTTAGTATTCTATAATATTTTTCTTTTCCTATATCTACTTTTTATTTTATTTTATTTTGTTTCTACTTTTTATTTGTTTTTCTATGTTTTTCCTTCCTACTATAGTACAACTACTATGATACATGTGTTCTAGCATATCCCATATTACTGTGTAGACTGTTAGTCGTCTCTATAGATTTTTAGTCGACTTTCATTCACCATTCCTCCAAGGACTTCTCCATTCAGTGTTTCCAACTACGCAACACATGTATTTGTTACATGATGAATCACATAGGGTCCTAACCAATGCATTCTAAACTTTTTTGGATGCTGCATGAACTTGTTGTCATAGAGTAATACCAAATCTCCCACTTGAATTTTTTTTTGTTTAATGTGTCTATCATGCCAAGCCTTCTCTCTATCCTTCTGAATCTGTTGATGGAACCTTGCGACAAATTGATCTTCTTCAAGTTGTACCAACTATGATAGTCTCTTCTCTACCACACCAAAGTTTGAAACATTAGTGATTGTTGCAATGAATAGGCTAGGTAGAATAAACTCCATTGACATCACTGCTTCTTTCCCATATACCAACCTGAAGGGTGTTTTCCCTATCAATTTTTTTCTTTTTTTCATGTAAGCCCATAACACTACAGGAACTCTTAAATCTAAATCATCTCTCCCTATGTTGAATTTTTTTTTCAAAGCATTCTCCAAGATTTTATTGAAATCTTCCATTGTCCCATTGGCCTGAGGATGATATAGGGTAGTCTTATGATGATGAATTTGAAACTCCTAAGTCAATGTTGCAATTGTATAATTCAGAAAGTGGGTTCCTTGATCACTAAGTAATATGCACAGACATACAAACCTTGTGACTACATTCTCAAACAAAAATTGTGTAGTATTCTTCCCGGTGCAATCAAGAATTGGTTTTTCTTTTACCCATCTTGTCAAATACTTTGTCGCAAAGATTATGTACCTTTCCCATGATATTCTTGCTTGTGGGTTGATTATCCCCATAATGTCTATGGACCAATTCTCAAATTTTTGTAGCCTAACCTGTTGATTCAAAGGCATTCCATCCCTCCTGGATGGTTTTCCCACTCTTTGACATACATCACATGACTAAAAATATTCCTTAGAATCTATGTGGAGTGTGGGCCACCAAATCCCTGTGTACAAAATATTTTGTGCATTTTCTCTCCCTACATAATATCCTCCTGAAATCGCATAATACACTTCTTCAAGTATCATCAGTCTTTCATGTCCAGACACACATCATCTCAACATTCCATATGCACCCAACTTGTATAAATTACCTGCAATCAATTGATAATATGTTTCTTTCACTACCAGTTGTTTCTTCTGCGCAATAGTCATGTCTGATGGATCCATACCTTTACTTATAAACTGCATGATTTATGAGAAGTAATCATCCACCATCTTTACTGCAAATAGTTGTGCATCTAGAAAACTATCATCTAAATTTCCTGCATCTTCTCCTGATAATATGCGCGATAGATGATATGGTCTTGCATTCAACTTCCCTGGTTTCACTACAACCTTAAAATAATATTCCCGAAACAATAGTAGCCATATGCACATTCTACTCCCAAACACTATCTTGTTCACCGAGTATTTTAATGTAGAATGGTATGTATACATATTAAAGTGAGACCTTAATAAATTATGTATGAACTTTTGTAGAGCATATACCATTTCCAATCTTTCTTGTTCAGTGGTAGTATAACTCTTATCTGTTATGGACAAATTCCTGCTTGCAAAAAAAATTGGGTGAGATATGTCTCCCTCCCCTGGTTGGGATAATACTATTCCCAACACTATGGATGATTCATCTACATGTACATGGAAATCCTTGTTCCAATCTGGAAATATCAGTATTGGTGCGGTCACTAGTTTTTTCGTTAAGGTATCCAATCCCTTCTGAAAATTCTCGTTCGATTGAAAATTTACTTCATTCTTCAATGAATTTTCCATCTGTGTTGCGATATGCGCATATCATTTGATAAATTTCCTATAATAGCATGTATGAACTAGATTTTAAATCAGTTGTATGATTGATATAGGAGGTTCTAAATCCAAAATTACTACAATCTTGGTTGGATCTACTAGTAATCCCTGCTTGCAAACTACACGTCCTAACAAAATTCCAAATGGTGCGCAAAAAATACAATTCTTCAAGTTCAGTGAAATATGACATTGTCTGCACCAATCCAACATTATCTTGAGTACTTCTATGTGATCCTTCAAGAGATTGAACATGGTCCAATCAACCAAGTACACTTCAAGGAACTTATGAATAAATTTCTTGAATGTTGCAACCAGAACTTTGGAAAACACCATAGGGGAATTCTTCAGTCCAAAGGGAATTACTGTATACTGATAACTCCCCGACTCTTTCAAAAAAGTAGTCTTGTTTCAGCGCTCCTACACAATTTTTATCTGATGATACCCAGAGAATCCATCTATGAAAGAATAAGTTTCTTCGCCTCCTACATTCTCTAGTACCTAATCTGTGAATGGTGTTGGGAATGGATCATTTAAAAACACATCATTCAACTTCCTCATATCCATGGAGATCCTAATTCCTCTTATCATATTGTCCTACACTACCATTGGACTGGTCCACTCAGATTCGTCTACCGGTTCGATGATTCCTGCATCCAATATCCTATCTATTTCATCTTTCACCTGTTCCTTGTACTTTGTATTTAACTTGTAAGGTCTCTGTCATACTATCTTAGCACCTAGTTTCAGTGGAATATTCATCTCACCCAAGTCCCCTGCTATCCCCTTCATCTCTAAAAATTTTGGTGGGAATAGGTCCTCATATTCATGCAACAAGTTTGTAATCTTCTTGACTGTCTCATCACTCTAGTAATTCCTTATCTGTGCAAACTTTGGATTCTCTATCATCCCAATTTTTACCTTTCACATCTTTATCAACTAAGTGTATGTGGTGGATTCAATCTCTGGACCCTCTACTACTCGTTCTCCTTTTTTCTTAGGTACTTGTACATTTCTAGGATATTCTTCATCATGCTCTTCCTTAGCCACATTGTAACATTCCAATAACTCGTGGACAGTCATAATAGCTGACGCAGGAGCATCGTAAGCAGCCATCCAAGCAAGCAACATAAAAGGTGGAAGACAGCTGGAAAAGCACCAGTGCACGTTTTAAAAATATTTTGAAAAATTAATAAAGAGGATATTAATGTGATAGCTGGGGAAGTGTACTTACATTTATATATTAGATGTTGTAAATAGATCTTGAGCACCGCTAGCATCTGTAAAATGTAAATGCATTTATACGTAATCAATGAAAGTAGGTAGATTTGAAGTCATAGATTAGACAGTTTAGAGAGTAGGAGGGAAAACGGATATAGACACCATCACCCTTGTATCATTGTAAGATAGATGATCATTCAGAATGTTGGCAAATTCAGTGGATAGAATGCAGTGATGGTTGTTGTCATTAATGGCAACAGTAGAGACAGCAGGATAAGAAGGATAAAACCTCATGGGGATTTGGAAGTAAAATCTCAGGAGGAACAACCTTGAAGAAAACGCGCGCAGCAAGAGCTTACAGAGGAAAAAGGAAGAAGAGTCAGTGACCGTAGGATCTCATACAAATTTCCCGAAAGAACGAGAGCCGTCATATCTATAAAAGTTGTGAGAGAGATAACCCAAAGGAGAAAATCGGGGATCGGGACTTTGAAATGTCCTGTTCACTCGACAATGAAAACCCCGAAATCGCGAGACGCGATTTCGCAATTTAATCGCAGCCGTTAAATCAAGCAGGGATCTGGACCATTCATTTGTATGGACACGTGGCAGTCAGGAGGCCTCATCGGCAATTCGGGGATCGGGATTTCATAAGGAAATTTTCACTCTACAACGAAATCCCCGATTTCGCGATATGAGAAATCCCGACGGAATCTGAACCGTTAGATCAACATCGACTCGACCCACGTCAACAGACCACGTCAGCTAAGCGACACGTGGCACAACCAGGTAGTGACAAGTGTCAGAAAGATTCAACACTTCAGACACATACAAGTAATGAATCAGAATGACACGTGGCAGTGTTTAATACGTGTCGAATCATGTGTGATGACAGCGCAGAGGACAGGTGGCATCGGAGTTTCGGGGATCGGGATTTGATATGTCAAGAACACAATGCATTAAGAACTCTGAAATCGCGAAATGCGATTTCGCGAAGTGATCACAGCCGTTGGATAAGAATGAATCTGATCTGTAGATCATAGCCCTGTTCGGAGTTTCGGGGATCGGGTTTTGGTATTAACAAAAACTCTGAACATCAAACATCGTGAAATCGCGATACGTGATTTCCCGATAAGGCATATAGCCTGTGGGCCACCCAGGAGTCAGTGGAGGACAGGTGTAAGGAGTACAGAGGAAGTCGGGAATCATCATATCGCATCTCCAGGGGACGTATGCACATTATCCTTGTAAACCCCGAAACCCCGACGAGTGGTATGGTGGCGGTCACTTGATAGATGGTCATATGGGCCTATAGCCAGAAGGGGCTAAGGTTCGGGAAAAGAGCACATCGGGGATCAGAGA
>ML812921.1:59277-104812 GCA_009831015.1 Picea engelmannii | reverse complement strand
ATATTTAAGGGAGGTTGGGAGGTGCTCGGGAGGACTGTTGTCCTCAGAATTTCAAGTGGGTGCTTGAACACAGGAAGTTGGAGCTTCCATCTGGTTGCAGCCAGAGAAACTAGGGTGGCAGGGTGGTGCTAGGGAGAACAGATATTCTCTGTTATGCAGGTTGGAGCCTATGTAACTGGAAGTTGGTGCTTCCATCCAGTTGGTGCTGGAGTTTTCAGGGAGTTGGTGCTTCCTTCTAGTCGATGCTAGAGAAATCAGAGAGTTGGAGCTCTCAAACAAGTTGCAGCTTGTAAAACAGAGGTAGTAGCCTCACATTGAGTTGGTGCTCAATTGTAAATGATTTATAGAACAGAAAAAGACTGCCTATCATTTCGAAGAAGAAGAGGTTTTTTCCCTTTATGGGTTTCCTCGTGAAAATCTGTCTCTGTGTGTATTTTATGTGTGACTGATGATCTTTACTCTTACTGTCCATATGCTGTATGATTGGTTGATGACACATGAAGAAATCTTAATAATTATTTAAAAGGCATAAAATTGTTTAAGCTTATAAACAACTGATTCACCCCCCCCTCTCAGTTGTTCTAGTATTTCCAACACAGAATTCATAAGATGTTGAGTTGTAGCAGAGAACTGTAGAGAATAACCCATGTACAGGAGCACTTGAGTTAATATATGAAGCTTTGACTCAATTTTCATGGTGTTATGATGCTTATTGTTTACATTTGCTTAATGGTATCCTTACAGTTGTTTTATTCTCTCTATTTATGCATTTGTTTCAATGATGTGTTGAATGTGTGATTTCATGTTAAGTATATGAAGTTTGAGAGAGGAGAAGAATTAGTTTCAATTGTTTCTCATCCTGAGAGTTCCTAGAAGGAGTGCAGTGAAACATCTGCAAGGTGTGCGTTGACAAGAGTCTGAGTTTTATATTGAAAAGCTCAGGAGAGATACCATTGTTCTCATTTCCCGTAGAAGTGCAGGTGAGGCACAGAGCCGTGCAAGGTGTGCACAGGCTAGTTGAAACCTTAAAAGTTATCAACTAAGGTGAAGGTGGAAGGATTGTTGTTGTAAAGAGTGCACAGAGTCGAGGACTCAAATAACTAGAGGTTATTTGAAAGATTGCCGCAAGGAGTGCAAGAAGGATCTCTCTTGGAGACTTAAGTCCACAAGTGAAAGCTCAGGAGGGTTAGTACCTTTGAAGAGTTCAAAGGAAGATGGGGAGAAAAATCATCGCGTAGAATTTAAGTTCAGTGGAAGGACACCAAGTCATTTTGGCCAGAGATTCTAGAGGAGTGAATCAGGCAATCAAAATTCTCCGAGGAGAACTCGTGAAATCACGTGGACCGTTGGATCCCGTAGATCTATATTTAAGGCTGAGTTCCTTTTAGCATTCAGAAAGCTCAGGAGGAGTAACGATCGTTGTATGAGAAGCGTCATGAGTCATTGATCGTGCGCTCAAAATCTGATATTTTGGGTTTCGGAGTTTGGAGTGGCAAGTGATTTTGGAGTCACTGCATCGCAAACTCTCGATACGCGAAATCGTGCCAGCCGTTGGATTAGGGGAGGTTCACAACCATTGATCCCGTTTGAAGTGAAACAATGGAATTTTGGTATTTTAGGGTTCATCATACTGGGAATCCTGATGACAAGGAACTGGGACCTTAGCATTGAAAATCCCGAAGTCGTGAAACACGACGTGCCTTTGGTGTGAAACATCGACATTTCGGTATTTCAGGGTTCAGCATACTGGGAATCCTGACGAAAAGGAGTCGGGACATAGTGGAGTGAAAATCCTGAAGTCAAGAAACATGACAGGACTTTGGTGTAGAATTTTGGGATTTCAGCGCTTCGGGTTTCGGGGTTTCAGGACTCAAGAGGTAGAGTTGCATGGTCACACAACTCCCGAAATCGCGAAAAGGAAAAATCCAAAAGGTGGGTCCTAAGCATTTGTCAAAGGGTACGTGCGATGGAAGTCAAAGGGGTGGTCAAGCTTCAGGGAAAATCCTTAAAAACCTTCGATCTTGCCAAAGGGGGGAACGTTTGGAAATCGGGAATCATAAGGAAAGAGGAATGAGTGTTGGTCGTTCACTCAAGTCCCGAAAAGATGAAATAAGTGGAAACAAGAGGCGTGTGTTCAGAGCATTGAAGGAGTCAACCCTCGTTGATGTTTCAGGTTTTAGAGGTTGAAGAGATAAGGGGCTTGACATGAGGATTCGTGAATTCATGAAATCCGAAATCCTGAAAGGAAAAAAGACCCTGATCACATTTGTTGGTCAGTTGTGGAGTTACCACCGGTGTTTGATCACATAGGAATAACTCAAAAGGACCTATGGAATACACATGTTTGTGTGTGTGAATTACTCCCTATGGGGAAACCAAAGAGTCAATCTGACTCAGGGGAAGATTTAGAACGATCCTGCGTGGATCTTGGCCCGAGGGTCGGGGGTCTGCACCACATTTGGTATCAGATCCCAGAACAAGTTCTTTTCTTTCTGTAGCAGAGAGAACAGAGGAACATTTTACATCCATGCCGCCAAGAAGAGGAGACAGGCCAATGCCAATGCCTGATCCAACAAGAGAAAGAGAAATGCGTGAGTTACGTGCCAGGCTTAATGCCATGGAGACAGCACAGAGGCGCACAGTTGATGCTGGGGATATCAGTGAGGATGAAAGTGAAAATGAAGCTAGAAATGAAGGAGAAGAATTTACAATCGAAGATGCTGCGGATGAATGCCTATTTAGGGCTATTGCAAGGATAGGTGCCAGAGAAAAAATGGACATTCCAGTGTATGAAGGAAACCTATATGTTGAAGAGATTCTAGACTGGATTAGAGCTCTAGACAAGTACTTCGACTATGAGGATGTCGAGGAAGACAAGAAGGTCAAACATGTCATTACTAGACTTAAAGGGCATGCAACACTATGGTGGGATGAACTGCAGGCTGACAGACACTGCAAGGGCAAGCAGAAAATCAAAAGCTGGGATAGAATGGTTGCAAAGATGAAAGACAAATTTATACCCAAGGATTATCAAATCAGTCTATTTTGGAAAATGTAGAATTTGAGACAGAAGATGATGTCAATGAAAGAATACACTGAAAAGTTCTACAAGATAAACATTAGAGCAGGTCATCGAGAAAGCGACGATGAAAAAGTTGCCAGGTACATGAATGTTCTATGATATGACATTCAAGATGAGATGAGCATGATGACCATTCGAAATGTGGAAGATGCTTATCAGATATCTCTGAAAGATGAAGAGAAGTTGAGCCAGAAGCAAGGTCAAAGAGGCCGAGGTAGAAGTCAAGCCAGAGGTAAAACAATTTCCCAAGACAGAACTCAGAAATCTAAAGAAGAGGGGAAGAAACCTCAAACTCAACATGAGAGAGGAGGAAGCTCACAAAGAGGGCAGTAAGCTGATAGAAATAATTTTCCTCGAGCTAGAGGAAGAGGAAGAGGCAGAGGCGGTGAAGTAAAATGCTTTGTCTATGGAAAGATCAGACATAAATCCTATGAGTGTCCAAATAAGAAAAAAGATGGTGGTGAAACTCACATTGCCAAAGCTCAAGGAAGGAATGTTGAGACAGAAGACACTGAGGGTGGAAGATCTTTGATGATGAGGAAATTTCTCTTGAAGACAGAGAAGGAGGCAGAGAACCCAGCCCAAAGAAACAGTTTGTTTCAGACTGCTTGCAAAACTAAAGACAAGGTATGCAAGGTCATAGTGGATAGCGGTAGCATAGACAATCTCGTATCTATAGAGATGGTAGAAAAGCTAGAGCTGGAGACTGTTGTTCATCCAAGCCCATACAGAGTTTCATGGCTACAAAAAGGACATTAGGTAAATGTCACTAAACAGTGTTTAGTTGAATTTAAAATAGGAGAATATAAAGATGAAATATTATGTGATGTCATTCCCATGGATGTTTTTCATCTATTGCTGGGTAGACCATGGAAATATGACAGAAACATGATTCACGATGGGAGAAAGAACACGTACACCCTAGATAATAATGGGAGGACGCACATGTTGTTGTCGATTAAAAACCAAGAGGTGAAAACAGAGATGAGCAACATTGTACTTCTCATGAGTGGGAAGGAACTTCTTAAGGAGGTTAAGAAGAAGGAAGACACAATTTATTGTGGTCAGGAAGCCCAAAATTGTTTTGACCAGTACGAGAATAGATGATTTACCAAAAGAAATCCAGGAATTGTTGAGAGAATTTGTTGATATAGTAGTGGACGAACTACCTTGTTCATTGCCACCTATCAGGAGTATAAGCCATCATATCGATCTTATACCTGGAGCCAGTTTACCGAACAAAGCTGCGTATAGGTTGACGTCGTAGGAAAATGAAGAAGTCAAGAGACAGGTCCAGGACTTAATGGACAAAGGATTGATTCGAGAGAGCTTGAGTCCATGCGTTGTTCCAACAGTGCTCAACCCAAAGAAAAACGAAGGCTGGAGAATGTATACAGACTCAAGGGAAATCAATAAGATTACCATCAGATACAGATTTCCATTACCAAGGATGGACGACTTGATGGATTGCTTGAGTGGAGCAAAGTTTTTTTCAAATATTGATTTGAAAAGTGGGTATCATCAAATCCAGATGAGAGAAGGTGATGAATGGAAGACAGGATTCCAGACGAATGAGGGGTTGTATAAATGGATTGTCATGCCATTTGGCTTAACGAATGCACCCAATACTTTCATGAGGTTGATGAACGAAGTCCTGAAGGATTTCATTGGGAAATTCATCATCGTATATCTTGATGATATATTAATCTTAAGAAAAATAGGAGAAAAACACTTGAAGCATTTAGTTGCAGTAATGAGAAGATTACAGCAAGAGAAATTGCTGATAAATATGAAGAAATCGTCATTTATGAGGACAAAACTCATTTATTTGGGTTTTGTTATCTCTGCAAATGAGTTGAAGATGGATCTAGGAAAGGTAGATGCAATTAAGAATTGGCCATCGCCAAAGAGTGTGTTTGAAGTTTGAAGCTTCCATGGTTTGGAAAGTTTCTACAGGAAATTCATTCGAAATTTCAGTGGAATTGGCGCACCAATGCTGGATATGGTGAAGAAAAGACACAAGTCTTTTCACTGGATAGAAGAAGCAAAGAAGAGCTTTAACCTGTTGAAGAAGAAGATCACGAAGCAACCAATTATGGTTTTGCCAGATTTTAGCAAGACATTCTAGGTCAGGTGTGACGCAAGCGGATTTGCAATTGGAGCAGTCTTGAGCTAGGATGACAGGCCGATCACACATTTCAGTGAGAAACTGAATGAAGTGGAGACCAAGTACTCAATATATGACAAAGAATTTTATGCAATCATATAAGCACTGAAGAAATGGAGACATTATTTGGTTCCTAAAGAGTTTGTTTTGTACAGTGATAATCATGCTTTACAATTCGTGACTCAACAGGAGAAGTTGAACCAAAAGCATGCTAAATGGGTTGAATTCATGCAGAATTTTACTTCTGTGATTAAGCATGTTTCTAGAACTGCTAACAAAGTTGTTGATGCTTTGAGCAGGAAATGTTTGCTTATGCAGGAATTCAGAGTCAAGACTTTAGGTTTTGATAACCTCAAAGAAATGTATAGGGATGACCCAGATTTTAAGGAGGCATATGATGCATCTAAGAATCCAGTTCTCAAGGACAGAAGCCAATGGACAGAGTATATGATCCAGGATGGGTTATTGTTCAAGGGAAATCAATTATGTATTCCAAAATTCTCCATGAGGGAGAACCTGCTAAAGGAAAAACACAGTGGAGGATTGACCGGACACTTCGGTCATGATAAGACATTCTCAATGTTGAATGGCTCATATTTGTGGCTAGGGATGAGGAAAAATGTTAAGAAATTTGTGGACAAATGAAGGATTTGTCAGCACACAAAAGGGAAAAGGAAAAACACAGGGTTATACCAACCATTACCCATACCAGAAAGGTCGTGGGACACAGTGAGCACGGATTTTATATTGGGACTACCAAGAACATAGAGAGTCTATGATTCAATCTTTGTGGTAGTCGACTGATTTTCAAAAATGGCACATTTCATACCATGCCAGAAAACCAGCGATGCAATTCATATTGCGAACTTGTTTTTCAAGGAAGTTGTCAGACTTCACGGGTTGCCAAGGAGTATCGTTTCTGATCGGGATACCAAGTTTGTTGGACATTTCTGGAGGACCTTATGGAAAAATTTGGAGACAAGTTTGTCTTTTAGCTCAGCATATCATCCTCAAACGGATGGGCAGACAGAAGTTGTGAATAGAAGCTTGGGAGATTTGTTGAGGAGCTTAGTGACTAAACACCACAGTCAATGGGATCACATCCTGCCACAGGCGGAATTTTCTTATAATGATTCACTTAACAGAAGAATAGGGAAGACTCCATTCCAGATTGTATATGGAATGCGGCCAAGGGAAGTTTCTGAATTGAAAGATTCAGAACTAGATGAATTCAGGAGTGCTAGTGTAGAAGACTTTGCAGAAGGAATGAAGGAGCTTCACAGCTGAGTCAAGGAGTGATTGCAGAGTTCAAGTCAAGAATACATGCGGAGAGCAGATAAACACAGGCGAGAACTTCAATTTGAAGTTGGTGATGTGATTCTTGCGCATCTGAGGAGGGAAAGGTTCCCAAGGGGAGCATATAACAAACTGAAGATGAAAAAGATTGGACTGTCCAAGGTCATAAGGAAATTTGGGGCAAACGCATATGAGATTGAATTACCCGATGGGATTGGAATCTCACCGATATTCAATGTTGTGGATTTGTACCCTTATAGAGCTGAAGAAGAAGGAGCAAAGAAGGAACAAAAAGAGATTCAATGGAAAAAACAAATGCCTGTAGATGAAAATCCGTAGATGGAAAGCATAATTGACAAAAGGGTTAGAAAAAAGACCAAGAGGAAAGAGTATTTTGAATACTTGGTCAAATGGAAGGGACATCCAATTGAATATGCTGGTTGGGAGGATAAAGAAGAAATTCAAAAGCATGGATAGACCATGCAAGAGCTCATGAACATGAGTTCATGAAAATTTTCAAGCGAGGGAGTATGATGCAGGAGCATCGTAAGCAACCAACCAAGCAAGCAACGTAAAAGGTGGAAGACAGCTAGAAAAACACCAGTGCATGTTTTTGAAATATTTTGAAAAATTAATAAAGTGGATATTAATGTGATAGATGGGGAAGCGTACTTACATTTATATCTTAGAAGTTGTAAACAGATCTTGAGCACCTCTCTCATCTATAGAATGTAAAGGCATTTATACGTAATCAATGAAAGTAGGTAGATTTGAAGTCATAGATTAGACAATTTAGAGAGTAGGAGGGAAAACGGATATAGACACCCTCACCCTTGTATCATTGTAAGATAGATGATCATTTAGAATTCATAAGCTATTGAACTATAGCAGAGAACTGTAGAGAAGAACCCATGTACAGGAGCACTTGAGTTAATATATGAAGCTTTGACTCAATTTTCATGGTTTTATGATTCTTACTGTTTACATTTGCTGAATGGTATGCTTACAGTTGTTTTATTCTCTCTGTTTATGCATTTGTTTCAATGTTGTGTTGAATTTGTGATTTCATGTTAAGTATATGAAGTCTGAGAGAGGAGAAGAATGAGTTTCAATTGTTTCTCATCCTGAGAGTTCCTACAAGGAGTGCAGTGAAATGTTCACAAGGTGTGCGTTGACAAGAGTCTGAGTTTTATCTCAGAAATATCAGGAGAGATATCGTTGTTCTCATTTCCCACAGAAGTGCAGGTGAGGCACAGAGCCATGCAAGGTGTGCACAGGCTAGTTGAAACTTTAAAAGTTATAAACTAAGGTGAAGGTGGAAGTATTGTTGTTGCAAAGAGTGCACCGAGTCGAGGACTCAAATAACTAGAGGTTATTTGAAAGATTGCCGAAAGGAGTGTGAGCAGGATATCTCTTGGAGACTTAAGTCCACAAGTGAAAGATCAGGAGGGTTAGTACCTTTGAAGAGTTCAAAGGAAGATGGGGAGAGAAATAATTGTGCATAATTTAAGTTCAGTGGAAGGACACCAAGTCAGTTTGGCCAGAGATTCTGGACGAGTGAATTGGGCGGTCAAAATTCTCCGAGGAGAACTTGTGAAATCACGTGGACCATTGGATCTCAAATATCTGTGAGAAAGTTAAGGCTGAGTGCCTTTCATCATTCAGAAATCTCAGGAGAAGAAACGACCGTTGGATGCGAAGCGTCAGGATTCATTGATCTTGAGCTCAAAATCTGATATTTCAGGTTTCGGAGTTTGGAGTGGCAAGTGATTTTGGAGTCACTGCATCGCAAACTCCCGGTACTTGAAATTACGCCAGCCGTTGGATCATGGGAGGTTCACAACCGTTGATCCCCTTTGAAGTGAAACATTGACATTTTGGTATTTCGGGGTTCAACATACCGGGAATCCTAATGACAAGGAATCGGGACCTTAGAATTGAAAATCCTGAAGTCGTGAAACACGATGTGCCTTTGGTGTTAAACATCGGCATTTCGGTATTTCGGCGTTTGACATACTGGGAATCCTGACGATAAGGAGCTGGGACATAGTGGAGTGAAAATCCCGAAGTCACGAAACGCGACAGGACTTTGGTGTGGAATTTCGAGATTTCGGCGCTTTGGGTTTTAGGGTTTCGGGAGTTGAGAGGTAGAGTTGCATTTTCACACAACTCCTGAAATCACGAAAAGGAAAAAGCCGAAAGGTGGGTCCTAAGCATTTTTCAAAGGGTACGTGCGATGGAATTCAAAGGGGTGGTCAAGCTTCAGGGAAAATCCCGAAAGACCTTCGATCTTTCCAAAGGGGGGAAATTTCGAAAACCGGGAATCATAAGGACAGAGGAACGAGTGTTGGTCATTCACTCAAGTCCCAAAAAGCTGAAATAAGTGGAAACAAGAGGCGTGTGTTCAGCGCATTAAAGGAGTCAACCCTCTTTGACGTTTTAGGTTTCATAGGTTGAAGAGACAAGGGGATCGACATCAGGATTCACGAATTCGCGAAATCCGAAATCCTGAAAGGAAAAAAAACTCTGATCACATTTGTTGGTCGGTTGTGGAGTTACTGTCGGTGTTTGATCACATAGGCATAACTCAGAAGGACTTTTGGAATACACCTATTTGTGTGTGTGAAGTATTCCATGTGGGGAAACTAAAGAGTCAATCTGACTCAGGGGAAGATTTAGAACAATCCTGCGTGGATCTTGGCCCGAGGGTCAAGGGTCTGCATCAATAGCTCTATGTGCATTTCACATCGATACCACCTCCATCGACCCTTCCTCTGAGAATATCTTAGTTATAATAGCGTGTAGTTCTACATCTATTGATGGGGATTGATTTTCAAATGTAAATGTGACTTTGAACCTCTGATCCAACTCTTCCCATCTTATTGTCTCTCTATGCATTTCCAATTCTAAATACCAATTCTTTGGAATTAGTTCTAGGGTATGTATAAATATGTGCATCCATTGTGTTTCCTATATTGAACTCCATAAAGTTCTGCACTGCTCAGCATGACATGCTGGATCACTCTCTCATGTATACTTCTGTGAAATATTTTCTCGCTCATTACCAAACCTGACTTGCATTAACCTTCTTCATTGTGGCCAGTCTTTCATTCCTTCTTTGTGTGCATCCCTCCATCCGACTGGAGTCACTTTTAGGACAACATCTAGTGATAAAAACCTTTGTTGTTTGAGTACCTCCAACTCAAATTTCTTTACAAACAAACTTATTTAATTCAATCCATCATACCTGGGAGGATCACATAGCTCTGTTCCAATCCAACGCAAGGATCAAGTTATGTGTGCACATCATCTAGTTGAGACTTCATGCATTCTCTACTACAACTGCTCTAGACCTTCTTCATAGTTTGATGCACATGAACTGATACTTCTCCAAATTAGTGCACCATCTGCAGTAGGGTTGACATAATCATCCATCTGTGTAGTCATGTTATACAAATTGTCAATGTCATTTCCTTTGGTTGAATCTATGTATATATTTCCTTCCGATGGGTCCAAGGGTGCAATAAATTTCAAATCTCCAAATTCAAATATCATCTCCTTCCTCTTCAAGTTAATGATCGCTTGGTTATAAAAATCCCATTCCTATCCCATCAGTGTTGGATATGGTTTACTTCCATCCATGATCTCAATAACTTCAAAGTCTTCCACACTATGCACCCCATCTATGTTTGTTGGCGCGAGTTTAATCAGACCAGGGTCCTTCTCAGGTTACCAACAAAAGGTACCATGTAGCCTAGAGCGTTTCCATTTTCATCTACTCCAAAGAGAATAAGTCTCACCCGAAGCGCTGTTGAGACAGATAGATAGAGAAGGGTAGGGAAAAGACTAAAGAGGATCCATAGAGCCTTCAAAACTCATTCTTGTTCTTTTGCGAGAGACTTGAGAATATATGGAACATATGAATGCACAAATCGAGCCTACTTACATTGCGCACAAGCCTTTAAACATAGAACCATCAAATAGAACTCATAAGCCATAAGGAAACACTGTAATGCATAAGTAAACATACAAAGACACAACATATTTGAAAAATTGATCCTTCTTCATATTAACTTTAAGATCTTTCTTGGATTACAGACTTAGAGTTACACAGTAGGGCACATTACAGACTCTCAGCTCTGGACTCCTATCACAGAGCTTTAATTCTCCAACTGATAGTTCTAATTCATTACAGACCCAGAATTTTCTTCTTCCGAATTACAACAATTCTTAACAAATAAAACCCAAAACATGGGAGACTCTGACCAACTAGACTCAATTCCACCCAACCAACAAATGGACCTTTAACTAATGTATGAACCCTTTTTCAATTATGTTCAGTCCTATATATACCTAGGTTGTGTCTTCCTTCTCGGCTTGCATGCTTTCTTGTTCTGATGCAACCGTTTGTTGCTTCGCTAGCGTTGTGCTGACTTTTGCAACTTCTTTTTGTTTCTCTTTCTCCCGAACTCTGATGGAGTTCATGCAACTCATTCTTAGTCAAAAATTGCACAATTCCTTCCCAAAAATGAAAGTCCCGACAGGATCCGACCACAATCCTCGACTCGTCCTCGAGTCAAGCGCTTGGTTCTTTCACATCCTCCAAGAGCATCTGTTGTTTTTCCTTGTTTGTCTTTTCTTCTTCTTTGGGTTCTCCTATTTGGGTGTTTTCTTCCTTTACCTCCTCAAACGAAGGGCCCAATTATGGTACCAACTCTAGTGCTCTGCTCTTTACTCCTTGAAAAAATTCAACTTTGTCCTGCCATTTCCGGGCAAGGATTGATGCTTATGCAAGACAATGTTGGGTCGTCTCTTTGTTGTATTCCTTTGGCTTGGTCTCAACCAATGCGTTCCACTCAGAGTCTACTATTGTGTCAAATTGATGCATTTGCATGTAGGCAGTCTGAATTACAGGTCAAATTTGTGCAGCTCTTACTTGGCTATGGATTGTGCCTCATAGAGTGTATTAAGTTCATTGTCGGTCTGCTAAATTTGGTCGAACTTCTGTTGTTTCTCCATGGGGTCCATTATGGCCGCAACTTCTTCATTCATCACCTGGATCTTTGTGCGCACCTCCTCCAAGACCTAATTCTATCGAGCAATGATGCCCATCCAGTCATTAACTTCCCTAAATATTTTTGTACAGTTCGTTGTTTGCTTGTGCAGTGCTGCTCGAGCATTGTTACCTTGCAATATTGTCTTCTGCATTTGTTCCTGTAGTTGTTGAGGTTGTTTTTCTACTTCCTGGACCTATTGCAGCTTCACTTGCATATTCTCAGTGTGAGTAGCAAGTTGTGTCCATGCTTCTTGTAACAACTCGATTTGTTTCTCTGGCTCGCCTACATCGCGGGCTTCGGGTAGGTCAAGCGTAACTTTCCGAATCTCCGGCCAGGCTTCAGCAAGTTTTCCCTGCACTTTTTCCATTTTGCGTTGGAATTGAAGTTTTTCATGTGATTCCTACATTCTGCATGTTTGTGCAATGAACTGTTCCTTCCTTGCAATCTCGGTGGATCTCTCAGCCTCCTGGAGCCTTTTCTCTAACTGGTTCATTGATGCCCTAATTATTCCAAATAATTGTAGTGCTGGCCATTCTACCAAGTCGACGGATGAAGGAGCTGCGTCAGTGGGTGCTCACTTCTGTAATGGAAGTCTGTTGGCCATTGAATGGCCCAAGCGGGTTTCTATCTCTTCCTCCATTGGTGGCAATGGTGAAATCCTCAACCTTAGCTCTGCGGGAAAAAGAGTAAGAACCTCTATTATGGCTATGCAGATTTTCATCAATTTTACACATTATTGGGGGTTCTGGAGAACCTACTCTATTTTTGCTCACATGGCTATCGTATCCTTCTCAGTTGTATATTCTGGTTCGTTGCGCGCATCTGGTATCTCTAGCTCTTCTGGTTCTTCTGCTTCATGCTCTATGATTTCTTGGGCACCCTCACACTTGGCTGGTGAGGTGATTTGTTGGTTGTGGTCGGGTTTCATCTCTTCTCTACTTTGAGCGCCTTCTTCTTGTGTTGAATACTTAGGTTGTTGTTTCTGGGTGTCTAGATTCATATCATCCAACGTCGTGCTCGACTCTGAGGATTTAGTGTAGGGATCATGAACTTTTAATTTTAGCTTGGGTGATTCTTTGGTTACTTGTGAGAGTCATCATGCCACTATCTCTGGGTGATTGAGTTGCATCGGCTCTGAGGTTATGGTCTGATGTGGAATGGAAGTGATGAGGTTTGGTAATTGGAGTGGTAGGGGATGCTCAATGATGAATGTGGACGGAAATGTTTCAAGCTCCGGGTCACCCTGAATATCGATGGTAGGGGTGGCTTTGGTTTCAACGTGGGTGCGGGGAGTGATAGATGCAAGGGGTTGTGGATTTAGGGGTTTGTTCAAAGAGACTATGTTTCTGGGCCTCTTTAGCAGTGGTTCAGTACCAAGCACAACACCCAATATCTGGTTAACCTCTGCACCTGACAACATGGCATCGTCTGGTAGCTGACAGTGGGACAGCCTTTTCCTCCGCTCCAACTACTGTATCTCTTCATCCTCTTCGGAGTATGTTTTTACCAGAGCATCTAGCTTCTTCTGCTCAGGGCCTAAGCTTGGTCCTTCTCTTTCTTCCTTATTTTTCTTCAGCAACTCCATAGGAAAAATGTAATGTATCCATGCTTTACACTGGCCACGTTTGACTCCTGGCCATGACACGACTTCCTTATTGAAGGCTTCCTCATCCAAACAGAATGGTATCATCCTTGTGTGGAAATGTTCCCTGCTGACATGTCTCGTCCAGACGAATGTATTATGTCGGTTCATGCTGAAGGAGATATTCCTCGTGTTACAGTTGAGGAGCTCTTGCAGAATGTGCATCCTCTGCGTTGCGTCTCTCATACCATTGTACCATTTGGAAAATGGTGCGTTGTTGAGTGCTATATTCTCCGACTCTAGTCTGGACTGCCATGGCTCGAGCAACTTTGCCATGCACCCCTTATCTGGTATTGTCGACTGTCTTCCCACAGGTAGCTTCCATTTGAGCATTGTGAATTCCAGAAGTAGGTATCCATAAATGAAGGTTCCTCCCTTCTCATGCGCTTCCTAGCAAGCTACTAGTAGTTCCTCCAATAGGTAACTACACCAATTGAATACTGCTCCATTTGCGCAAAATTCGATGATTGATAATGCATCTAGAGTGCATTCTCCCTTATAGTATGACCTCATAACCTTGTTGGCTATTATGTAGTAGCCATTTCAGACTGTCTCGGGTAGTATTGGTTCAATTATTGTTGTGCGTTCGCCTCTCTTTGTATTGAATCTCTCGTATAGGCTAGGCTCGTCTTTCTTTTTCTTGTGCTTACCGGGACACTCGAATACCTTCGACACATCCTCTCCTTGGGAGGATAGTCCAATAAGTTGATGGATATCTTCAACATGGATTGGATACCACTTATCCAACCATATACTTCTATAATGCACCCTGCTTATCAGGAATTTCGTGCAGTGCACAATCTCGCCTATGGTACCAAAGAGTGGTAAGTCTCTCAAGTTCATGATGGTTGAGTTAAATAAGTTGATGAACTCTTCTTTTGGTACAAATTTCATCCCTCTGATTCCATCTGGAGATATCCCTTAAAAGACATCTGTGTGCATCTGTGGGAACAAAGCTGAATCTTTGAGGTAAAGGTCCAGGAGCTTAACGTGCTCTACCTTTCCTTTGAGGTCACCAACGATCTCGACCCGGGGTTCACATGGCTCATATGGTACTTCTTCTTTAGACATGGCACTTCGGATTGTTGTGGCTCTCGTCATTCTCACTTCTGTGGCAGGTAGGAACTAGGGTTACATATACATATTTTATGATGGTACCAATTGGTTCACGCTGCTGAGTTCGAAGATGGCTATGCCATTTTTAGAAACAATACATTTTTGACTGAGTTCTGAGAGCCTTATACTTGGCTTAATAGGTAAGTTTTAGAAGCAACTGCTACTCATCATGATTGTATGGACACAATCAGGTGTGAGTTGTCCGATGGGACAATTTAATCAAGATAAATCTTATTGGGAGATCTTGGTATTTACTTATTTGAGTGGAATATGGACGTGGCCGATTTGAGACCTTTCTGTTTGACGGGTGAGTGTCCAGGTGCGAACTTCGATGGCATATTGGCATAATGTGACTTTATGGATTGACGGGAATTAGACAGGGTAACGAAATGGAAATAAAGGTTGTGACTAGACTGGGTTTGTGTGGCCTATGAACTCAGATTGGATTTGGATTCATGGCCCCTCCAACCACAAAGGTTGTCCCCGTCAGATTTAATGACTGTCATTAATGGAATCTCCTATGCTTTAGGTCCTTTACTGCTGAGTAGCCATATCTGTATCAACCAATACTTAAACAAAACAAATGAACTATGTGTTATGGCACAATACTGAGCACATAGACTTTATTAACTGAATTTACAAAATTTCATAAAGAAAATAAAACTCAAATCTAACTATTGTACAAGCTCTTTCATATTGGAGCGATTTTCTGTCTCTCTCGATTTTGAGATAGGTAGGGCTTCAGGCGAGCGCCATTCACCCATATCGGTCATAACACACTGTCTAGTTGCACGAGTCTGACTTATCCTGAGGGTCGTATCTCTGCAACTGTGAAGGGTCCCAACCAGTGCATACGTAGCTTGCTAGGATGCTTCTGGTATCGGCTATCATAGAGTAACACCTTGTCCCCTTGTGTGAATACCTTGGTCTTAATGTGTCGATCATGCCAAGATTTTTGTCTTTCCTTTTCAACTGACTGATGGAAGTCTGCTAGAAATCTGGTTTCCTCAAGTTCTTGTAGCTCCATAAGTCTCTGCGCCATTGATTCCTATTCTATCATATGTCTGACTTGTGCAATATACAGGCTTGGAGTGATGAACTTTGCAGGCACCACTGCCTCTCTCCCATAAACTAACTAGAATGGTGTGTATATGTGGACTTTCTTTGGGGTTGTCCTGTATGCCCATAGTACAGCTGGAACTCTATCATCCTATTCCTCCTGATTTGTGCAACAGACCTTTGTTAGTCCTCTTTCCAGAATCTTGTTGAAGGCTTCAATTGTTTCATTCACCTGTGGGTGGTAAGGACTGCTCTTGTGATGCTGGATCAAAAATTATGCTCTAATTGTTTCTATAGTGTTGCTAATGAAATGAGCTCCCTGATCGCTAGTTAGGCTCCTGGGACATCCAAATCAGGTGATGAAATTCTCAAAAATGAACCTGGCAGTAGTATTTGTCGAATAGTCCTATACCACTGCTTCTTCTGCCCAATGGGTAAGGTAGTCAGTTGTGGTAATGATGTACCTAGCCTTTGAATGTTTGGATGTGGGCTTGATTGGTCCAATGAATTCAACTACCCATTTCTCAAATGCTTGTAGAGCCCTAACTGGTTGTAGTGGTAGTTCATCTCGGCATGACGGCTTGCCCACCCCTTGACAAACATCACACGATCTAGCATATATTTTTTCATCCTTGAAGAGTGTTTCCCACCAAATTCTTGCCTGTAGAAATTTTTGTGCCGTGACCTTTACTCCTACGTGGCCTCCTACAATTCCACTATGGCATTCCTAGAGTATATCCTTCCTTTCATGATCCAAGATGCATCATCTGAGGATGTTGTCTAGTCCTAGTTTATAAAAAAAATCGACAATCAGCTGGAAATATGATGCTCTAACAACCATATGGCATTTCTGGGTTGTAGAATATGTTTTAGGATAGGCCCCTGTATTGAGAAAGATTTCAATGTCCTCCAGATATTCTGGTATGGCCTCAATCCTGAATAAATATGCATCTGGGAGTTGGTCATCCATTTCTCCACCACTTTCTCCTATCTCTAGCCTAGATAGATGACCGAGTCTGAAATTACATCATCCTGGATTGATGATGACTTCAAAGGAAAATTCCTGAAATAACAACAGCCATCTACAAATTCTCCCTTCCAACACAGGTTTGTTAACTAGTTATTTCATTGCAGAATGATCAATAAAGAATTTGAAGTGAGACCCTAACACATAGTGTCTAAATTTATGTAAAACATAAATCATTTCTAAGCCTTCCCTTTCAGTCATTGTGTAGTTGTGTTCTTCTTGTGACATCTTTTGACTCACAAAATAGATAAGGTGATCCATAGCTCCATCTCCAGGTTGCGTTAAGATAGCTCCTAGGGAAATTCCTAAAGCATCTACATGGATATGAAATTCCTTCTCCCAGTTTGGGAATATCAGAATCAGTGTTGTAATGAGTTTTTCCTTAAGTGTATCAAATGTTTTATCACATTCGGGATTCCATTGGAATAGTTCATCCTTTTTCAGGAGGTTTTCCAGAGGTGCAGTAATTTTGGCATATCTTCGAATGAACCTACAATAGTAACCTTTGTGTCCTAGTGTGGAGCGCAACTATTTAGCACTCATAGGTGGTGTCATATTCACAATGACCACAAATTTGGATGGTTCTAATAGTACTCCTCAGCAGACTATGTGACCCAACAAATTTCCATGTGGCAAACAAAAGATACACTTTCTGAGATTTAATGAGATGTGCAATTATCTGTATCTATCAAACATTAACGTTAGTAGTGCTATATGTTCCTTAAGAAGGCTATATATTGTCTAATCATCCATATAGACTTCTATAAATTTTTGAATGAACTCTCTAAAGGATTCTATCACAATCCTGGAGAAGACTGCAGGGGTGTTCTTTAAGCAAAATGGCATCACATTGTATGCAAAATATCCCCATTATTTAATGAAAGTGGTCTTTATTTTGTATTCCTCAGCGATCCTGACTTGATGGTATCCTGAAAATCCATCTGTAAATGAGTATGCTTCCTTCCCCACAACCTATTCTAGCACCTCATTGGTAAAGGGTGTTGGGAAAGGGTCATGCACACAGGCAGAAGTGAGACTTTTGTAGTCCACACAGACTCTAATATCATCAGTTTATTTCTTTCTTTGAATGACTATCGAGCTGACCCACTCTGCTACTTCTACCGCAAAAATGAGACCTTCTTCTAACATCTTATCGATCTCCTTCTTAAAATTATATTTTACTCTTGGGTTAAGACAGTATGGTCTATATTTGACATGCTTGGATCATGGTTTTAACTCAATCTTCATTTCTCCCCTGACTCCTTTGATTCCCTTTAATTCTGAAAAAGTCTTTGGGAAAAAATCCTCATATTCCCATAGTAAACTTTGTATTTCCTGACTAGTTTTTTCATCCTAGTAATCTCCCACCATAGCTATCTTGGGTTGCTCTGTAGTCCCTATGTTGGGTCTACACAACTTTAATGAGTGTGTGTAGGAACTATCGGTCTGGCAGGGTATGGTGTTTTGGATTTCTCTACTCCCCTCTAACTCTTTGATGGTTAGGTTTCTCATGTTCTCTAAGTCGTCTATGCTTTCTGAATCTTTTCTAATCTTATAGCATTCTATATGATTTTCATTCAAGGGTAAGTGGAGTTTATTCTGAAGTTCTTGGGTATGCTTGGGACACACTAATAGGTTTGATCTCTTATTATCATTAGCTATAAAAATAAGTTCTTTAATCTTTCGCAGGGCTAGTTCAAGCTCAGGGTACTTACTTGTGAATGAGAAATCCTTGCAAAATTGAGCGGTCAGTTTTTTCCAATTGTTGGTCTGTCTTTTGCTTTCCTCATGTATAAACCAATATTTTGGGATTGGGACTAGAGAGTGGGGAAATACTTGAACCCAGAAGTGAGAGGGTATCTCTGTAGCCTGCCATTGTGTTGCGCATTGTTCAATGTGTATTCTAGGGTCTGATTCTTTGTTGAACAATTACACCACTTGGAGATCCATCTGCATCTATGATTATAGTTTCTCCTTATTCCAAAACCTGTACTTGATATCTTTCTTTACCTCATCCCAAGTTCTGAGTACAACTTTATGGGTGGCCCACCATCTGGCGGGGGTGTTCCAAAAATCTATATCTAGTACCGAGATTCTTTCATCTTCTCTCACGTTCTCTTCCATGTTTTGTAAAAAATTGTCTAGCTTTGAGGTACCATCGTATACTGGGTGTTCTCTAACTTAAGTCCCAACCCATCTGGTCATTCTGACAGTTGTGCATCTTCTCGATAATCTTTCATGCGAACCTTGTTGCCAACTATCAAAAACCAATTATGAATCTTTGTCTGTTGACTGTATACTTCTCCAGCTTACTGATCCATCAGCAGTAGGGTTTATATAATCGTCTCTTGTCCTAGCTATTATAGTGTACAACTGGTCTAGGTATTCTCCCTCCATATTATTGTTTGTTGGTTCTAGGTACCTCGGTCCTACATATGGATCCAAAGGTTGAACTACCTTGATTCCCTCAGCTTCAAAAGTCATGGTGTCTTTCTTTAAATCGATTACTACATAATTGTCATAGGCCTAATCGATGCCAAGTAGTGCAGGGTAGGGGTCCTTGTCTCCCATGATCTCAATGACTTCAAAGTCATCTACTATTTTTACTCTTGCTATGTCGATTTCCACATTCTCAAGTCTTCCTATGGGGAAGATACAATATTGGTTTTCCATTCTTAACTAAATTGGGGAATACGTTAGTCTCGATTTTCCTAAGGATTCCTAGGTCTTCTTAGGCAGAATGTTCACATCTAACCCTAGGTCCAACATGAATTCCTTAATTTTGAAGTCATCTAACTGGGATACCAGTCGGAATTATTTTTTGGTTCGTACTTTTCTTCACTGCACTCTCTGAGTACTTTTCTGAGGAAGATTATCCCTTATCCTTTCTTCTGAGGTTTCTTCATTCCCTAAGAATAGGTACAATGCATTGCACAATTTTTCTGTTAGTTGATCATTCCCTAGAATGTCAGAGAATAATTGGAACCAAAGGTCAACTGTGTTTTAAGGTTGCTCAGGTTGTCTTGGTATGACTACATGGTTTCTGGGTGCAAGGGGTGAAGCAGGGACTTGTTCCATCTTAGGGTAAACAGTTGGCTGGGGGGGGTTCTCTCTCATTTCATGACTAAGAATATTCTAAAATACTTCTATGGAATCTTTAAAGAACATTTTTTTCTTTAGGGGGTCATACATGTCTCCCTTAGGTCTTGCTTTATGGATCTGAGGTAGAGTATTGACATCAACTACTATCTTCGCTCCTCCTTCAGTAACGATATTAAGGTTGGGAAATTGTCCCTTAGAAATCCTTCTGATCTTTGAGATGATAAGGTTAGTTCCTCTTTATCGTACTCTATCTTCCCACTTTGCAATTAACTATAGGAAGTCTTCAGTTGCATGCACGTTGGTTATGTAGTGGGAGCACCATGGTCGCCTTGGATGAGGACAATCTATGGCCAAGTGACCTTGTTCATCGCAGTTATAACATCTACTTGGTCCTCTTCCCCCAATTCTTCCTCCTTTGAAATCTCCTCCAACTCCACCTCCTTGACATCATCCTAGTCCTTGAGGGTTTTTGTTCACCCTGAATGTTGTTCGGTCTAACCTTTCTGCAAGTGCATCCAATTCTCTACATTGATTGGTAGTATGTATGGTAGATGCCCAGAACTCACAGTGTAATATGTTTGGTACTGTCGAATATTTTTCCATGATGGGGCACTGTCTTGGCCCATGCCCTTGGATTCGAAAAATCTCACAGTATTCCGATGTTGTTGTTGGTTGGCCTCCTGGGAAAGCATGGTATTGGGTGGGGTTGTGGAATTATGAATTCATCGACACTTGCGCAACTCCTTCTGTGGGTCTTGGTGGGGTTACCATCAGATTCTAGGGAGGTTACAGTCCCCTCATTCACGGACATTTGGTTTCTAGATGACCTTCCGTGTAACATCCAGTGCAACAAACCTGTGGTCGTCCTGGTCCAGGTATCGTCATCTCCTAAACATTTTCTGTAAGTGTCGATATTTTCCCTTGTAGTTGAGACAGATTCACATCTACTAGGGGTTGGGTTACTCTCAAGATCCCAGGGTATCCCTCCATAGCTTCAATCTTCATCGATTGTTCTAAAGCGTCTGTTAATGTGGCTATTTTTTGTTGCATTAGTGGAATCTGAGTCAAAGGCAGCAGCCCCTAAATGTACCACTCCCTTTGATGTTCTTCGTGAATCGAATGTGATAACCTTCCTATGGAATATTTAAACTTCTGGTTGTACTCCCAGGCTAATTTTCCTTCCCTCTGTTGGATCTCGCGTAACTCAGACAAAGCCTATTGTTCTGACTAAGGTAGTTTGAAATATTCTATGAACCACGTTCGTACCTGGTCAAGTGTGAAATCTTGACCTTGCATCCCTAGCACTCTTGGTTCAATGGTCTTCATGTACCACTTGAGAGCGCGAGCTCTCAAGGTATTTTGGAACTCGAACAACTTATTCACATCCGGAGTCCCTCTAGATCTCTAGATTGCTTCACACAGGAACCAGTGCTGCTCAATGTCTTCATCTCCCTTACCCAAAAATTCTAGGTATCGGGAAATCGAACCTCCTGCATGGTTGGCCATTGTTGGTCCTGTTGCTCATATCAATATGAACCCTAGCGATCCTACTTGCGATCTGTCGGGGGATCCCAATATCCTCCCTGTACCTACACTTCCTGGTTGTGACTGGCTAACTAACTCTATTGGAACAGAACTAGCAAGAGAAGGTAATATCGAACTTACTGCTTGTATAGAAGGCACTTGGGGTACGGGAGATTTGGGGATGGCGCCACTAGCTTCGGGGCAATTTTCTTTTATCTGGGAGGTCTCGTTAGCTTCTATTGGGATGATCTCTTCGGCCAATTTCACGATCTCTCCTATTATCGGGGTTGAATCTTTTCTTTCTCCCCCAATATTGATGTTGACTTCCTCCTCTCCTACATCTGCACTTTCTCCTTCTCGTCCCGCTTCCTAGTAACTTCTTGCTCTCATTGCTTCTCTCATTTAATCTTTGTCTGGACAATCATTCCTGTCTTCTCATATTCTAAATTTCTTCCATCTGTCTTCCCTCTACCTCTCTCTATCCACCTTCTTTTCTCAACTTTTCAGACTGTCTTGCTGCTTTCTTGATCTTGTCACACCACCACTTCTCAACTATAGTGTATCTCTTCAAGGATCTCTCATCTCTTGAGTCCATTTCTTATTGTTTCCCTCCCATTTGTCAAAGAACCCTTCCCCTCTCTCATGCCATGACTCTCACCCTATCTCGCCCTACCCCAAGCGAGGGTGTTTACGCTGCCATCTCAGTTGGGGACATAATCAACATCCCTTCCTCCATCAAGAAAACCTTAATCCACAAGGGGATTTCTCTCAAAAGTCTTCCCCTTGTGCCTTTCTCGAAAATTTCCTCTGCCCACGAGAAATACTGGTGGTTCTCAGCTACAAATTCGATTATGTATCCCTCTAGCATGGTGCTAACCCAAACATCCATAGCTCGTGTATCTGGGCAATCCAGCCTCTAGAGTGTTGCTAAATTTTTGGTATCCCACGCACATATCTTCTTTCCCCATCCCTGGAACTCTGGAGATTCTTGGAGCCTCTTTATCTAGTGGAAAAATTATTCCGGGAATTTAACCTAGAAAATCTCGTACTGGTCGCTCGATCTTTCTGAGTAAAAGATTGCTTTGCAAGTTTTTTCCACTGATTTTCTCCTCAATTCCACTTCTTTACATATGAATGCGTCACAGTTCCTTTCCCACCATTGATCAATGCTAGATATATGGATCAATGACAACATTCTCCCTATAGGTTCCCTTTTTACACAGGTCCTGGCAATAGAACCATTTTGGTGGTGTGAGTTTAATCAGACCAGGGTCCTTCTCAGGTTACCAGCAAAAGGTATCGTGTAGTATAGAGCACTGGTATTTTCATCTCCTCCGAAGAGAAGAATTCTCACTTGAGGCGCTGCTGAGACAGATAGATAGGGAAGGGTAGGGAAAAGACTAAAGAGGATCCATAGATCCTTCAAAACTTATTCATGTTCTTTCACGAGAGACATGAGTAGATATGGAACATATGAATGCACAAATTGAGCCTACTTACATTGAGCACAAGCCTTTAAACATAGAACCATAAAATAGAACTCATAAGCCATAAGGAAACACTGTAATGCATAAGTAAACATACAAAGACACAACATATTTGAAAATGTGGTCCTTATTCATATTAACTTTAGGATCTTTCACGGATTACAGACTTAGAGTTACATAGTGGGGCGCATTACAGACTCTCGTCTTTGGACTCTTGTCACAAAGATTTAATTCTCCAACTGATAGTTCTAATTCATTACAGACCTGGACTTGTCTTATTCCAAATTACAACAATTCTCAACAACTAAAACCCAAAACCTGAGTGACTCTGACCGAATGGACTCAATTCCACCCAACCAACAATCGGGCCTCAAACTAATGGATGAACCCTTTTTCAATTATGTTCAATCCTCTATATAGTTGGGTTGTGTCTTCCTTCTTGGCTTGCATGCTTTCTTGTTCTATTGCAACCATTTGTTGCTTCGCTGACATTGTGCTTACTTTCGCAATTTCTTTCTGTTTCTCTTTCTCCCAGCCTCTGATGGAGTTTTCGCAACTCGTTCTTAGTCAAAACTTGCACAATTCCTTCCCAAAAATGAAGGGCCCAACAATGTTCACAAGTACTCCTATCAAATGACCAATCAATACTATTTTTTGTTTATTTGCGAGCCTTAAATGGACATGAGACCATACTATATTGGCTTTTCCCATCATCTCCCATGTCTTCTTGGGTAAAACATTCACATCGGACCCCAAGTCCAAGATGACATTATCCACATCATACTCCCCAATTTTCACATTGAATATGAATTCTTCATTGGTCCTCTTCCTGTGAAATACCTGATTCAACACCCTTTGTGCGATTGGAGTTTCCCTCCCTCGTTTGCAGTGATCAATCATGTCATATATTGTACTCAGTGTAGTTTCATATTTCATTATCTCTACACAACTTCACAACAATTCTATTAGCGTGCTTACCTTTCCATTTTGCTTCTTTGACAGGATGCGATATCCTACATGAGAACAGATGATGTTGATGCTTCCCAATCCTGTCCAACTACTTCTTTTATTTCCCTATGATATGTCTCTTTTTCTTGTTGAGGATCAAAGGTTGGAATGGGCCCTAATGAATTCCTTATCCATTTCCCAGTTTTCTTTCTTCACTCGTCACATCACCTCCTATTATATATCCTTCACACGTAACAATTGTTATTTTTGGTACTTCATTGTGTTTATCGGCTGATATTTTTTGTACATTTTATTTTGGATTTTGGTCTTGGTTTCTTCTAGCCTGCCATTTCACAACTAGTTGAGAACAATCTTCGATCGCATGGTCTAGTTCTCTATAGTATGTGCATGTTGTACACGAATTCGGGAAGTCGGGGTCCAAGTGTCTTGGTTGATTACAATTGTAACATATTATTGGTCCTCTTCCTCTACCAAAATTTCCTCTGCCTCGTCCCTTGCCAAAATTTCATTTGTTCCTTGGATTAAAGCCTCTTTTATTATTATATTGCATACCACCCCCATCTAATGCAACATTGTCCTCCTGAATCTTGTACATATCTAAAGTGTGCTCCCTCATCAAGTCGAGCACTTGACAATCCTTTTCTTCATGTTCGACGGACTTACAAAAAATGAAAAACAAGTTCCTTGGTGTACTTTGATACTTTTATAGTAATGGACACTCAGTTGGATGATGTCCCCATTTCTTACATATCTCACAATATCCCCCTCTTGGTAATGGATTTGATGATCCAATTTCCAAATACTACACGAATGTTGGGCATTCATCTTTGTGATGTCCTTCATTCCTACACTTGGTACACCAAACTTTCTCACGTTCCTCCTTTCCCTTTGTAAGTTATTCCATTTGAATCATCAATGTATCCAATTGCGTATGAACTTGTGCCATTCCTCCATTTTCTCCTACCGGGGATGATTCCAATTTCATTGCAATTTCTAGCGCCTCAAGATACGACACAACCTTCTGTTGAATCAATGGCCTGTGAATGTGTGGTAGAAGTCCTGCAATAAACCACTCTTGATGTTGTTTATCGGGGATCTAGAAATGTAGTCTACCCATCATATCCTTGAACCTTTGATTGAAGTCCCATATTTACTCTGTTTGTATCTATTTAATCTCCTTCAGTTATGTGATGTACAATGACTCATACTTTGGATTATTGATATCTTTTAGTAATTCTTTCATTATCTCTTCCAAATCCCTCGCATGTCATGTAGGCATGGTACTCTGCAGCTTTATGTACCATACCAATGCACAGCCTCAAAATGTTGTGGCTAAATACACAATCTTCAAAGCCTCATCCTGGACGCTCTTAATAGCCTAAATTGTCTCAAAGAAAAACACATTTTGTTCTGGGTCCTCTGAACCAACTCCATGGAAATCGGGAAGTCTAAGGGTGTTGTCTACCCCTGCCATGTTTCTTTGCGTAGTTCATCTTCTTGGTGATGTTGTTTGAATCTGAATCTGCACAGTGCTTCTACTTCTATGATTGCTACTACTCTATCCGCCCTAGATAACTACAAGTGCTTTTGATAAGTCTTCAACTATTATATCTGATTATGGTGACACACATGGGGTCTTGGATTCAACACATGATCCAATCTAAGTAGGACTTAATTGTTCTTATATTATTGGACTGCACTGGAAATCCTCTTGTTCTCCTCCTATATGTGGTATTTCCATTATTTGGACTATTATGTAAGGTTCACTTACCTCCATCTCACTGCATGAATCTCCTTTCTCATCCCCATTCTTTCACCTCTTGTACCTCCTTCTTCCAATAAATACTTCAATCTCATCTTCTTCCTCTGGTATACCCTCTTCAGTCCTCTCCATCCTCATTCTCTCCCTTCCTTCTTCATTGTTTCATTTGTTCTCTCCTTCTCTCAGAATATCCTCTTGTCCTCCCATGGTTCCCCTATGTGCGTGAGGCACCTTAGTAGTCAAATTGCATTGTCATCACACACTTGTCACACAACAACATATTTATCCACATACCCAATGATTTCATGAACCCCCATGCGGACCTTTGAAAAAGTCCCTTTCTGCAACATTGTATGATTGGGTACAATCTACTGCAAACTTTGTAATGTATCCTCCGAGTATGCTATCCAAAAAACAATCAACTAAATGATTAGTTGGATTACTTATATAATTTAGTTTTCTTACCAACTCAGGATTCCAATTCCTCATTGCTACAGTTTGATACCTTCCAGTATTCTCCACTAATCTTTCTATCCACTTACTCAGAATGATTGGAAATTCCAAAAGAAAATTTTATGCAGTTCTATGTAGACATACCTTTGCATCCATTGCTTTTCACTCATCCGAGGGTTTCTATTCTCTTGTCAAGTAAACTCCTATTCCTTCCTTTCCAACCATTTTTGGATCTCATTCTTAGTCGGCCTCCAAAACATTCCCTCAATCACAAATAGAACCATTGTTTGGTGTTGTGCACGTTTGTAAGACCCTAGTTTCGAGTTATCTATGACCAAAAAAACCCACCATACATTGACCCTTTCAGAATCCCCTGCATGCACAAATTAAGTCTCACCTGAGGTATCTACTGGGACTGCAAGAACCAGGTTTCTGCAGTAGTGAGGGAATGTGAGGTGACCATTCATTTCATCCTTACTTATTGATTATGTGCACGTTTTTCTGTCTCTACTCTTTGTTAGTTACTTAGTGATTTCATATTACAATCATCATTATTATAACAATCATCATTATTACACAATGATTAAACATAAGACAAATCTAATCTATTGTGCATCCAAATAGAATCCATAAATAATCACATAAAATACATTCAACACAAGAATTAATGTGGTTCACCCAACTCTGGGCTACATCCACAATGGTTGGCTTCTTTATTATACATCTGGTAATTTCTTTAGGCTTGTGCATTGCGCTTACAAAGATTTATCATGGTTATCTTTCCTTCCTCCTAGCCTAGTCTTTGTGCAATGCAAGCCTCTCTCTCTCAGCATCATGTCTTACATTCATACATGGATTCCTCTCTTTTACAGAATAACAATAGCTAGCAGAGAACCCAAGATGAGGAACCATAAGAACAACAACCAGAGAACCCCTATTCTCCCAACCCATTACATATTTATACATACATTCTAGGGCTTAAAACCCTACTTGGTTCATCCCAAAACCCCATTACAATGCATGAATACTCCAGTTAACTGGTTTTTCAGGCTATTTTCGTCTGCTTTTCTGTCTACATGCTTCTTTTTCACTCTGACTGTTATTCTTCCTAATTTTGTGCGTCCTTCTATCTTTAGCATGTTGGGATGCCATCCTTCCTTTTTTCCCACTTTATTCTCTTGCTTTATTCTTCTCTTTTCTTTATTCTTATATCTTCTTTATTGTTCTCTCTCGATGCACTGTACTTATGGATGTGCCTCAACTGTGCACTCCCTAGTCTTCTTTCTTCCTCTACGCACCTATTCTGCACATTTTTTCTATACTTAGTATTTTTACCAAAATTGTATCCCAAAACTACCTATCCAACACCTAGTTCAAAACCTATCTAAGCATATAATAACCTTTCTTCTAAGATCCCATATCATCTAGGGGATAATATCTACAATACTTTTCTTCTTATCCATGGATTAAGGTTAATTTGTACTTTATCTCCTTTACCAATTTTCCAAATCATCCAGTTTCCAACTAGATGGAATGCATAGATAATAACTTTCCACATTATTGAATCATTTTGTGCTTGTTTAATTGGATTTATTTCCCATTCCTCCATTGAATCAAGAGAGATATGCTTGGCTCTTATTGCTTGTACTGACATCCCTAAACCTATTATTAATCTCCACATGTTTTTTGCAGCAAGTTCCTTGGAGAATAGAAAAGGGTTCTTTGGCCCGCAATCTCCATTGGCTTTTGGAAAAGCCATATTTTTCCATGAATCCATCACAAACCCTTTCTTCCTTTTATCTATTGAAAAAATTAATTTATAGCATATTTTTCTGATAGATTCCAAAACTCCCTTTGGGACCCAAGAAAATGATATCTAGTAAAAACATCACTTCCAGAACTAATTTTATCATATCGAGATGACCCTCTCTTGAGACCAATTGATTGCACTATGTGTTTAATTTATTTTCCACTTTAACAATTGACCAATTCTGGTCGCATTTTTTGTATAGGTTTGGTTTTAAAAATAAAGCCAATTACTTCAGTCCTTGATCTAGTTCTATCATCTGATAAGGAAATAATTGAGTAAAGTGGTTATTTTCTTGCTCAGATATCCCCCACGGAGTTATTGTGGATTTTTCAGGATTTATTTTCATACATGTTTCTTTATAGAATAAATCCAATATGCCTTTTAACTTCTCAATTACACATCTAGTGCCTTCATAGAAAATCAGTATGTCATATACAAACAATAGATGTATGATATTGCAGGATGTTCCAATAGTTACCCCTTTGAAGATACCATTTTTTGTTGCCTCTTTAATTAACCTACTTAACCCCTTAGAAATTAATAGGAATAGAAGAGGGGAATATATATATATATAGATATATAGATATAGATATAGATATAGATATAGATATAGATATAGATATAGATATAGATATAGATATAGATATAGATATAGATATAGAAAGTTGATATAAAAATATTTTATTTTACTTAATAAGGTGGACATTGAAATATTTTTTTTGTTATTAATATTTGTTTAAATGCCATGTGTCAAAATCCATGTATGATATTGCAGAATGTTCCAATAGTTACCCCTTTGAAGATACCATTTTTTGTTGCCTCTTTAATTAACCTACTTAACCCCTTAGAAATTAATAGGAATAAAAGAGGGGAATATATATATATATATAGATATAGATATAGATATAGATATAGATATAGATATAGATATAGATATAGATATATTTTATTTTACTTAATAAGGTGGACATTGAAATATTTTTTTTGTTATTAATATTTGTTTAAATGCCATGTGTCAACTCCATGTTGAGCATAAAAGGAACTACACATATCCCTCATACTAGGCGATATAAATTTCCTCTTGGCGCAAAGATAGGATTCTATAATACATAAAGGGGAAAAATAACAAACCCAATAGAAGGAGAAAACCAGGGATGGATCCCAAGGGAAATAAAACAAATGATTCAAGCCTAAAGCCTTATAAAAATATCCTCTCTCTCTCTCTCTCTCTCTCTCTCTCTCTCTCTCTCTCTCTCTCTCNTATATATATATATATATATATATAATTCATACGTGAATGTCTTTTTGGGGATGAATAAGAGGCATATATCAAACTTGATTTAGACCAAGAAAGGGAACAAATCCCATTACCCAATCTGGGAAATACAATGCAAATAGTATTGTTTGAGTCTCCACAAACCTCACATCAATCAATAGGATGGATATAAATAATAAGGGAAAAAATGAAACCTACCAACTTGCAAGGTCACCAAGAAAGAAATTTAAAAGAATATTACTTCTTTGTTAATCTATCAAAGCAATGAGGCCAAAATTTGACCTTGACTTATCACATTTTGTAGATTTATATTTAAACTTAGACAAAGGATTATAAATTAAATATCAAGTTTTTTATTTGATTTTGTATGGATCAAATATTGATCATCAAACCTATAAGAAGGAGAATGTGGTTTTATATTTTTTTTTATCAATAATATAAATTTTTACTATTAAAAAAATTATTTGATAATTTGCAAGTCATGGTCATGATCATTTGGAGAGGATAAGAGGTTATAATGTAACAATTTATATAAATTAATCTCATTTATTTATTAGGTTGAAGGAATATTTTATGGTGCAATACCCCTCCAAGATACTCTACTAAACCTATTGTCCAAACACTTTTCCTAAGTGGTTTAAAAAATCAACACATTAGATGTATCCTCTACGTTTTTTCAATTCCTTCCACTTATTTGAGGGAACCACCAGAGATGTACAACTCATTTATGAATTCATGATCTTGATCCACACGTCTGTTGACCTCTAGATTGTGTTCTGATTATGATTAACCTATTGGGGAATAGGGTGGAATGAGACATGAAACAAAAAATAAAGTACTGCAGATAACAAAGAGGAACAAAAAATTTGAAGGTAGAGGTGGTGTCTAAAGAAACTATTACAACACTTAAGAAAAACACACTGTGATCAAAACATCACAATGCATATTTCACATGTTGATATGCATGATCTATTTCACAATACCAATTTAGGATAATGACCCAAGGGGTATGCTATTTATAGCCTCAACATCTATCCAATTTCCACATAATCCAAAAGATCTCGTCCACATGTAATTGTCGATTGTTAGAGTTGACTCTGCCAAATCCGCTCTATTTATTTATCTCAACAAGGATGCTCGACCCAACCACATATGCGTCCAACTCATGTTCAAGTGTTGGGATGGTGAATCCATCGCCCGACCATCTTCAAAAGTTGGTCGACTGTCTGACCAACATGCAAGTCGACTACTCAATCGAATGATGTAGTGTGTTAGTCAATCACCCAAACGACTGTATCCATATGTAGGTCGACCTCTCAACCGACTGAACCGAGAATATGTGTGATGAAACACCAATTGTTTTTGTTCCAACACCCTCCTGTCAACATATGTCTCTGGAGATTCAGGAGGTCAAATTACGTCCTTATGACACCCCCCATAATTATAGCTTCATAAATCCCAAGCATCATGTAGATCTTGATAAATTTGTCTTTAGCTAAAGGTTTGGTGAAGATATCAACAACCTGATCATATAATCTTCAATATTCAAGAGAGACAATGTTCTCTTGAACCAATTGTCTCAAATAGTGAGTATGGAGCTCAACATGCTTCATATTACTATGAGTAATAGTATTTTCAACAAAATGTATAGCACTCTGGTTATCACAGTAGATTGTAGTCAAGGTTTGAACAAAAATTTCAAGTTCTCCCAATAGTTGGTGAATCCACATTGCTTCCGTACCTACTTGAATGACGCCACAATATTTCATTTTCGTAGTCAATAAAGAGACTACCTTTTTTTTCTTTCACAATCAAAACTACAGTCCAATGCTAAAGTGAAACACATATCCATAAGTGGAATTTTGATCATCACTATCGCCAGCCTAGTCAAAGTCGGTGAAGCTGATCAACGAATTTGAACTTTGACAATATTTGATACCAAAATAAGTGGTACCCTTGAGATAGTAGACAATTCATTTGAGTTCTTTCCAATGGAGTTTTTAGGGTCCTACAAAAATTGAGAAACCACACTAACAACAAATGAAATGTCAGGTCGAATATGAGTAAGATAAACAAGACTGCCGACCAATTTTCGATAAAGAGTAGCATTGACTACAAGATTTTGATAGGTTTTGGTAATCTTTACTCCAGCCTAAAAAGGAGTAGCACAAGGATTTTAATAAACCATATTAAAACATGACAATAGATCCATGTCATATGTAGACTCGGAAATGAAAAAATACATCACATAGTGGTAATACTTGAAGACCCAAAAAATAATGTAGAGTATCAAGATATGTCATTTCAAAGGAGTCAACAAGTTGTTTCTTCAATCTAAGGATGAGATCATTATTATTTCTAGTAATTAGTAAGTCATCTACATATATGACAACAATCAATGTTTTTCCATTGGTATGGAGAACATACAAGTTGTGGTCAGATTCACAATGTTTGAAACTGAGTCAAAGAAATAAATTTTTAATCTTAACATACCAAGCTTGGTGATCTTGCTTCAAACCATAAATTGACTTATTGAGTCAACAAACCAAATTTGAATCTGTCACAAAACCAAGTGGTTGTTCCATGAAAATTTCTTCATATAGGTCTCCATGAAGAATTGTGTTCTTCACATCCATCTGATGGATTTTCCATCCAAAATGAGTAGAAAGGAAAATAATCATTCGAACATAGTTCATATTTGCGACATGGGAAAAGGTTTCAGTGTAGTTGATGCATTTTTTTTGAGAAAATACCTTCACAACTAAGTGTTCTTTATTTCTCTCAACAACACCTTGAGAGGTAAATTTGGTCTAGTAGACCCATTGACAATGTTCTTTCCTTGCGATCGGGGAACTAAGTCCCAAGTGTGATTCTCGACAAAGAATCAATTTCTAGCTGCATGGCCTGCTCCCATTCAGGTTGTCCTTCAACATTTGATTAGGAAACATGATCATAGGTTTCAAGTACATAAGTCATCAAGGACACACTTGCATGTTGCTTTTGACTTTGAGTTTGTCGTCCAAAGGAGGCATCTCTAGAATTAGCTGCAACAACTTCAATTGTCTTGGAAACCGATCCAGGTAGACAAGAAACATGTGAAATATGATTCACTTCAACAGGTCAATTAGAAATCATAGGGCCTTTATCCAATGGACCGGTCGAAATAGTGGACAACAGACTAGTCGACTCAGAGGTCGACAGTCTAGTTGGAATATGAACAATGTTCGATTGTCAAGTTGAAGGATTGAAATGTGGAATAGGAGAACCAGTTTTGGGGACAACATAGAAAGGATAATCTCGTAGTAATTCATAGGAGGAATTCAAAAACTTAATGCTAGAAGACTTCTCATAAAATTGTTCATTTCAGTTGATAATGAAAGGATCAAACAATCGATAGGATTTCAACTCTTCATAGTAGCCCATCATGATGCAAGAATGACTCTTTGCATCCAAATTCTTTTTGCAATCACTAGAAATGTGAGCCTAGGAAACACATCCAAACACACAGAGGTAGTTTTCTGAAGGCTTCTTTCCACGCCATAATTTGATTGGAGTCATGGAAGGAACAACTCTAGTTAAGATGCGATTGAGAAAATAATTTTCAGAATACACCAATTCCGCCCATAAGAAAGGAGGCAAATATTTAACCTACAAAAGACATCTAGCCATTTTGACTTACATATAATTTTTTCATTCTGCGACGCCATTCTTGTAACATACCCAACCACCATGGTTGGGCCACGTCAGCTAAAAATTTATCTTTATCATCTATGTACCATTTTAGTAATGTACCTAGCCTCCAACTAGGCAACAATACGTGCAGAATACACATAACACAAAACTTCTGCTAATTAAATCCATTATTTTTCTATTATCCATTTTCCCATATCCAATAGCTACAATTTATAATAGATTTAGCTACAGTAACCATAAAACATATGCATCTAAAGCATGCTAATAATCAACAAGAGATACAACTAAATTGTGCATTACAACAACATATAAGTCATTCTCATTCACATAGAATTCATGCACAACAATAACACATGTAAATAACTCAATACAATATTAAACACTTATCTTAAACAAGAATTGTGCAACCAACTACTTGGGATGGACGTTCCACCCAACTGTAGACTAACTGTTCCAAATCTCAACAGCTAATCACCCCCGAGCTAAGGCTAGCAATCCACAAAATAGGGTGGTCTCTCACAGTCCACTCAAAGCTCATAAATCTCTCAACCCAATTGATATTCTCCTACAACTATCCCTATTTTTCCACTATCTCTCTTCCTCTTGACCTTCCCAACCCAAGGAATGAACCATTAGTTTATCATGGATAACCCAAGGGATGTACCATATGTTTATCAAGGATAACCCAAGGGATGAACCATCCTTTTATTAGGGTTAACCCAAGGGATGTACCATCCATTTATCAGGGATAACCCAAGGAATTTTCCATTAGTTTATCAGGGTCTCTCTATCACAGGTAGCTAGGAATATATCAGCTGGGAATTCAAGGGAAATTGTTGTTAGGAAAAATACCAACAACAACCACTTATTGTTTCAGTGAAACTCACACAGAAGTTCACTCTTCCGACCTAACAACAGTCTCTTCAATTATCCAACTCCAATTCTCTCCAATTATGCTCTAGAATTTTCCCTCCTATGGCCTCACCATCTCCAAGCTCTCTTTTCTTCCCTTTGTCCCCCTTCCATGCCAAAACTTGACTTACCACCAAATTGTTCGAACTACTATTACTTCTTTCTCAACCCATACAAAATTCCTCTCTTTTTCTTTCCTTTCATGACTCACACTTTTCCGCAAGTTGATTGTACTAAACCCCCATGTGCCCAATAACTTCGGGATGTGATCACTCACAGCCACCCTCTTACATGTATTCAATGATTGGCTTTGGAAAAACTCAATCTGAATTGGGAAGATTCATATACAATAGAAGATTTAGGAAAACGGGTTAAATCCATAAACATGGGTAATTCCCCCCTTGGACCCCTCTTGGCCATTATCCTAGACACTCCCCTCTCTTGTGGATTAATTCAGCCCCCATATCTTGTCCATGTCCCCTTATTAGTTGGCATCACATTTTATTATTAAAACATTGAAATACAATTTGCATATTACATCGCTTATCCATAGCCACATATTATATCTACATAAGAATTAATCCAACTGGGGATTATAATGGGGATGTTACATTCCCCCTCCCCTACAATTGTGAGTCATCCTTGGTGCACTCTATGTTGTTATACATATATGAAAATTTACATCACAATACTTAGAAATAAAGTTTTTGCAATTTAACAACTCCAACCAAAATCTCATGTTCCTCTCACTTCATTGACCCAAGGAATGCACCATTCATTTATCAGGGATACCCAAGGGATGTACCATCCGTTTATCAGGGATAACCCAAGGAATGTGCCATTAATTTATCAAGGTCACCAGTGCAATTGGATAGGACTCTGAGATGTGGTTCCATAACTCTAGTTGGTCAAAATGGAGTCTTGCATTATGTCCTCCTCAGAACTGTAAACAATTTGTGGGTTTTCTACCCACATGTTTTCTTCATTCTCTCATGTATGATCTTCAAGAATGTAACAAGTCCATTGAACCTTTACCATTCCTATGGATTTGTTCCTGAGTAATTTGACCTTCCGGTCCAGTTCCACCCAAAAACCCCCTTCATGCTCCGCCTGGATCACTGTTAGCCTCTTTCTCATACACAATCATTAAGTCTAAGTATACCACCTTTAATATTTTACATACTAGGATATAGTTGTTATCCTAAGTATGTTTCTATATTCCTATATTGTCTCATCCTACCTTATCTCCTGATGAGGTGTTGATGTGAGAACAATTGAGGTGGTTTCATTATTGTATTATATATTTGTATCATTAATATGAATACAATGTTGAGAATTATGGCTTGAGGCCTTTTCCGCCAATCTTATTGTCCTAATATTCTTATGCTCAATTTCTTCAATTGGTATGAGAGCATGGTAATGAGCATTTGGTGAAGAGGAGATTCCAAGAAAATCAATGTTGGAAAACTCCATCGTCATCACTGATCTCAATTGATTGGCATCGCATCAGTTAATTGGTATGTGAGCTATTTTAATTCTGAAGGAAAAGAAAATTGAAGTTTCTGCCCCAGTTTTCGTTATATAGATCTATTGTTGAATTCAGAGTTTAGATCTATGATATTGTTTTTAAAATTGCTTGTCGAATAATTAATCTCTTTCCAACTCTCTTATAGTCTCTTATACTCTGCATCTCCCAAAACTCCTAAGTGTTGCACTACATTTCGCATTTATAATCTATATATTTTTTAATTAGCTCAATTTGGCTATAGCTGGATCTATTTATGGGTGTATCGGGCATCCTTTCCTTGTGACCAAAGCTTCTGAATAGTTGGGGTACCTTTATTTTTAATTATTTTGGGCTTCAGTTTGCTTCTGATATCTTGTCTGAGTTCTGGCTGGGTATTTTTGGTCTGCAAATCAATTATTTCATCAGTCTGCCACGACTGATTTCAGAAAGCAATGGCCTAAAACCCACCACCAAAATTTCCATAGCCAAAATCACCAGTATCAAACCCTCCATATGAACTATCGTTGACAGTATCCTCGACCTGTGATCTAACCAGCGAAGAACAATGGTCCATCTCCATGATCTGCATTTCAACTACACGGGAAATAAGATGGGAAATGAGCTTGATATCCCAGATCTTGAGGGCAGGTGATTAACACTCTGCCACGTAATAGGATTAGCTATATTACTGGTGTATACCGTCTTTCAAACGACATATTTATTGATCTTTACAACGATCACAATGATCTTCTCCTCCTGTGACGATTTACAATAGCAATCTCCCACGTGGTAGCCTTGCTCCTTCACGGGTTGTGTTTGACAATGTCGCAACCCCGACCTTCTTCCAGTTTGAGCGTGTGGAAAGCAATGAGTGTACAACTCTTACTTTCCTCCGTGGCTAGCTCCATTATGTTGCTTTGTGCTCTATTGTTAACATGATATTCAACTGGAAAGAAAACAATCTTTAGTGCAATGACAACACCTTGACGCAAATTTGTGTCACCAAAATGTTGCCAGATCCAGCAAGAACAACAGTAGCTCATGGATAGATAATGCAAAGACAAATCACTCTCATTTTTGCATGATGAACAATTCAGTAATATAATAGAGATATGTAATCATGTCTATCTCATTTGTTAAGAAGTGTCATTGTACTTGTTATTAAGAAAATTGTGTAGCTATTGGTGAAGAAGTTGACCTGGGAGGAAGAGAAACTCGTCGCTCCTGTCACGCATAGCGAGACTGTTTATTGTTGTAAGATCCGCGATGGCATATTGATCCGTAAGAGAGTTGTGTCGAGGAGCCTGAGGAAGTGAATATTCATCCCACTTTTCTCTTGTTTTATTTCTGTGCGTGAAGGAAATCCCTCACCAATTGTAAGAGCTCCACGATCATTGAAATTGGTCGCTTGCAAAGAACGGGAGCTGCCCTGAACCCAGGTATTGGCTACCATCCATATGCATCGAAATCTGTGGAGGTTATGCTCGTTACAATGGTATATGATGAGTTTCCATCCATATCTACACTTTGGTGATTATCTGAAGTAGGACGCCACCATCCATCGTCGCTACCATCCATCTGAAGGAGATTCACTACCAAAACAAAGTTGATCATGCAATCGACTAGGAGGAATCAGATCACTGCCATCTGAAGTAGATTCGCTGCCATCGTTGGTATCCAGATTCGTTGCCATCTCTTGAAAATATTCTCTCTACCTTATTAACCATTTGATGATATATGTTGGAGGTTGCAGCCATCGTTGGGTCGTTGTGAAGGAAGTTGCTAGTGTGCACGTGATCTGGTAATCGCTGGGTTTATTTGTTGATTCGTTGGGTTTATGAGCCGCTGCCCGATTTTGTGCAGGAGTGATCGTTGCCATTTGTTGAAGGAGGACGCTTCCAGGGCGCTGTCATTTCTCTGAATTCTAGAGAGTACCTCAACTTTGTTGCATAGAAGAGTCGCATGTTGAAAGCGTGAATAAGCCGCTCAGTAAGACAGTGGATTGCTTGCTGAGAGAGGCCACTGCGTTGTTGAGTTCCAAGCTCCATGATCTTTGTAATTTTCTTCTCCTGTGAAATTAGAGTGAAAGTCTTTCAGGTTTAGGGAAATCAAACTTGTGGTGTTGTATTGACGTAGATCTGCATTTCTCTACGTTGAGAAACCTTCAAAATCCGATGTAGAATGGTACCCCGATTTCATTGTTGTATCATGTTGTAGTATTTCATTTTGAGTCCTGATGACTTCTACAATATTGGGATGGAAATGACCATAGGAAACTATCACGATACCTGCAAAAGCATCAAACATGTACTACATCTCCCCTTCAACAATGTTCAGCAACTTCTGTAATTGTTTGTTGGTTTGAGTGTAAATGGATTTGTGTTGGCCCATAAACGAATGTTAAGAGTTAATTTTATTTGGGATATGTCATAAGAAGGTATATCCATAAGAAAGAACATATTTATGTTCTTTTTTGAGATGTGATGACAAAGATTCTAATTGAAAACTGAATTTCTCTTAGGTGTAAGAGCTTAGGTGTAAGAGCTCATTGTATTAAGAATAATAAAAGTTCATTTTTTTTTAGTGTTGAAGTGTCCTAGATCCACCCGAAATTGAATAAGGGGATCTTAGGTACACCTTGCGTAGTGTGTTGTGGTGAAATTTGCATGGTTGTCTTATGATCTAGTTTATGTCTAGTTTGGCGTTATCCCACATACATGGAGTATAAAGAAGGTTAATGAAATAAGCACACAATTAATGCTAGTGAAGCACACACAATCCAATACAAGCAATCAAAACACATGTAATCAAGCAGCAACAAAGAGTATTGAAGCAATGAAAAAATCAAGCTTGTAATGGAAGGATAATTGGACGTGAATTGGAGTCGAAGCATCATCAATTTGAATATCAATTCAACTTTAAAATCAACATTCATTGTAAACTTGCAAATAATATTTTTTGTAAGTAATCAAGAACAACTATAATTATTTTGTAAATGTCCAAACAAATCAAATTGAATGTTTTTATAATTGGGTGCATTCTCGGTTGAGCCCGACACCCAAGATTCATTGTAATTTGAGTCAAATTGACAAGGTTAAGTAGTTTAACTCAAATCATTGTAATCAAGTTTTTGGGTGCATTTTCGGTAGTATCTAACATCCTCAACTTGTTGAAAATTTCAAGCGAGCGTAAAAAAAAAAGTGATTTCTTGGAAGCAAATTCAAGTGAACCCGAAGTTCAAGAGAGCGTGAAGTGCAAGTGAACATAAAGTACAAGCAAGAGTGAAACATATTCAAGCAAGCAAGAAAAGTCAGTAAACGAGAATTTCAAGTGAGCGTGAAAGTTTAAGCAAGAAGATTTAAAGAGAGTGAGTGTAAGCAAGCGAGAGTGAAAGAATAATGGGTAAAGGAGGAAAGTGTTTACAGAACACCTCTCTCGAAATCAAGGAGATGCAAGAGTACAACCATGAATTATACAATAAAATTGATATGAAAGATAAATTGATTCAAACACTTGAGATGAAGATAATATAAAGCCAAAACATAATTGATCACATGGTTGATACACTACAATCAGTAAATGATCTTCGAGATGAAATTGAAATGAAGAATCAATTGATTGATGCACTTCAGATAAAATTAAGTGAAAAGAAAAATCAAATTGATGACATGAATGATGCAACATCTGACACAACTCAAAAAGTTGATGCAACGTGTGACACAGGGGATCTAATAGAGAAGTTTGATGCAAGTTGTGACGTAGAGGATCTAATAGAGAAGATTGATGCAACATGTGCTACAAAGGAGCTTATCCAAATGGTTGATGCAGCATGTGATACAAACAATTTCATACAAAAGGTTGATGCATCTTGTGACACACAAGACCTTATTCAAATATTTGATACAAAAGAGACAGAAGATATGGAATATTTCAAATATGAATCCCAAAAAGAAGCATAGAATGATAGCAGCAACAACAACAACAAATGTGAAGAAGTAAAATAACAAATTCAAAATCATCTTTCCAAGAAATTTGTTAGACCTTGGGAAGAATTATCATTCAACAAAGATAGACATGGATTAGGATATGAAAAAAGCACTAACTTTCATATTCCAAATTACTCCAAACCAATTTTGTTTGTGAGTGTTGGATTTCTTCAAGAAAAATCAACCTCAAATGTCGAAGATCAGGATGTTAAGTGCCAACATTGTAATCGAGTTGGTCACATGGAGAATCAGTGTTTTGATCTCCATCCTTGTTAGTATTGTGGCAAGTCAAATCATGCATCAGATAAATGTTCCAAGAGGAACAAACCTACAAGACTGAAGATTCACTATGAGTGGATTGATCATTGGCAATGGTCATCAACTGCCAAGCAATTATATAAGTCTTACCGAAGAATGCAATCTCGAGTAAAGACGTGTCTTGAATCAAATAGTGAAATATGTATATAACTCCAAAGTGGTCTCCTTATGGCGTATCTTTAGAGCATGGCCCTCATGGGATGAGATACCATGTGGTTAATTCCATATGCCCACTTTGAGTTGTACACAAAAATGGAGTAAAAGTGAAACCCTCATGCACCTTAAAGGGGGGGGGAGTTCACAAATTCAATAAAGATGGTTAGTGAAACCACTTGTGGTCTCTCCTTTCAGTTGACAAAGGGGGGAATTGATGATGGAATTGATTATGGAATTGAAGATGGTTGTCAGACAGAAAGTTTCGACAACAACAAACATCAAATATGCCAGATAGGCATGAAAATTTCCAAATGGGCAACTGCGGTTTGTAGATGACAGACTTTGGCATAATGATGGTTCTATATTGAATCATACATTGGGATGTTGATTTTTAGAGCAATGATGTGAACATTTGGTTCACCTAGATGTTCATTGGACCTAGCAGGAGACAGATGGATCCTTTTGTATTGCAGCTTGGCATTGATTGAGTTGTCAGGCATTTTCAGGGATGTGGCAGACTTTCAGCCGATTCACTTCTCTTTGTTCACTTTCATCATATTGGAGTTCACATCAGTGAACAAAATTGTTGGCATTCTGGCTCACATGATTACACAGTGAGGTTTTCCAGATTTCTCAGCATCCAGATTTGACGGTTTTCAGGCAGTTCTTCATTGCAACTCAGCTCAGGAGTTTCAGCATGAAGACATGGAGATGTATCAGTTTATGCACCTGCTTTGTTGGTATTATTGCTCAAACTTATGATTGAGGGGGGGAATGTTAGCCTCTTTCTCATATACAATCATTAAGTCTAAGTATACCACCTTTAATATTTTGCATACTAGGATATAGTTGTTATCCTAAGTATGTTTCTAGATTCCTATATTGTCTCATCCTACCTTATCTCCTAATGAGGTGTCGATGTGAGAAAAATTGAGGTGGTTTCATTATTGTATTATATATTTGTATCATTAAGATGAATACAATGTTGAGAATTATGGCTTGAGGCCTTTTCCACCAATCTTATTGTCCTAATATTCTTATGCTCAATTTCTTCAATCACATTCCAATCAATTACATGCTTAACATCAGGTACATACTTTTTAAGTAATGATACATGAAATACATTATGAATACACATTGATGTAGGTAAGGCAAGCATGTATGCAACTGGCCCTATCTTTTCTAATATTTCAAAAGGACCACAATATCTTGCTACCAACTTTGGGCAACTTCCTAATCTTAGTGAAATTCTCTTTTCATTCACTTTAAAAAGCACATGTTCTCCCACTTTAAAATCTCTGAAAACTTTGTTCTTGTCTGTATAATTTTTCTGTCTATCCTAGGCAACCTTCAAATTCTACTTAATCCTTTCCATATGATCTTCCGTTTCTTTTATCAATTATAGCCCAACAATTTCTTTGTCTATTGGATTATCCCAACTCACTGGGGTGTTATGGTTCCTTCCATGCAATTCCTCAAATGGACTCATTTTTTAGGAGGCCTAATACCCATTGTAGTAGGAAAATTCAACTAAATGGATATAATATTCCCACTTCAATGGATGATCCATCACATACATTCTAAGCATGTCCTCAATTATTCTGTTAGTCCTTTATGTTTTCCCATATGAATCTGGATGATGCGGTGTACTAAGATTTAAATTTTTCCCAACGCATTTGAACAAACCCTTCCAAAAATTGGAAGTAAACTTTGGATCCCTGTTTGAAACTATTGCCTTAGGCACTCCATGTAGCCTAGCAACTTCTCTCATATAATTTTCTGCAATATTTGTTTCCTTTTATGTAGTCTTTAGTGGAATGAAATGTGTTGATTTAGTCAACTTATCCACTACCACCATGATGGAATCATGTTGCTTCACTATTCTGGGCAGCTTAGTAATAAAATCAATCGTGACAACTTCCCAATTCTGATCTGGAATGGGCAATGGATGTAGAAAACCTGTTGGGTGTCTATGTTTTGTCTTTACTTTTTGGCATTCCAGACATTTGGCTATGTAATTAGCCACTTCTTTCTTCATTCCCGGAAAAAAATATTGGCTTCTTACTACAACAATTGTTTTCTGATATCCTCAGTTCCCTGCATATGGCACATTATGCATCTCCTTTAGCACTACATTTTTTAGATCTCCAGAATTCGACACATACACGATACCTTTGTACATGAGAATTCTATCTTCTTTCAGCCCATAATAATTGAATTTCTATTGAAAATTACCTTTCTATAATGTCTCTTTTATTTTTAAATAATTTTGATATGAATTTGTTGTTGCGATAAATTTTTCTTTCAGATCCATCCTATACATGCTAATGGTTGCAATATTCACTTCATGATCTCTCCTTCTCAGTGCATAGACCACTTGATTTTCCTTTCCCTTTATGTGCTTAATTTTGAAGTCGTATTCACTTAGAAATTCCAACCATCTAGTTTTCCTAGCATTTAGTGTTGGTTGTCCAAACAAATGCTTCAGACAAGATTGGGTTGTACTTAGCTTGAATTTCTAACCCACAAGGTAATCCCTCCACATTTTCAATGCATGTACAATCGTTGCTAACTCCAAGTCATGGGTAGGATAATTCCTCTCATGCTCTTTTAATTTTCTAGAATCATAGCATACCACATGATCCTTTTGACTAAGGACTCCACCAATCTCTTCCTTTCATGCATCAATGCACACAATAAAATATTCATTTGGATCTGCAATATTCAACATTGGAGCACTTGTCAATATTATTTTCAACTGTTGAAAACTCTCTTCGCACTTGGAAGTACATTCGAACTTCACACCCTTCTTTTGCAAAGAAGTGATTGGACCTGTAATGTTTGAAAAAACTTTTATGAATCTTCGGTAATAACCAACAATACCCATGAATGATCTGACCTCTGTCACATTCTTTGGCACTGGCCATCCTCTAATGGAATCTATATTCGCAGGATCCACTTCTATCCCTATTGTTGATATTATATGCCCCAAGTAGTGAATCTTCTTTTGATAAAAGATGCACTTAGCTTAGCATATAATCTGTGCTCTCTCAAAACTTGTAACACCATTCTTAAATGTTTTTCATGTTCTTCTTCTGACTTAGAATAGATGAGTATATCATCTAGGAACAAAATCACAAACTTGTCCAAGTAATCCTTGCACACTCCATTCATCAAACAAATAAAAAGTATTGGGGCATTTGATAGTCCAAATGGTACTACCGTGAATTCATAATGCCCATAAATTTTTCTGAATGTTGTCTTGTTGATGTCTTCTTCCCTTATCCTTACTTGATGATATCCCGATCTCAAGTCAATCTTTGAAAATATTCCTGCACCTTTCATCTAATCAAACAAATCATCAATTTTGGGTAAATGATACTTATTCTTTATGGTAGCCTTATTAAGTTTCCTGAAATCAATACACAACCTTAAGGTTCCATCCTTCTTCTTCACAAATAGAACCAGGGCTCCCCAAGGTGACACACTTGGGCATATATACCTCTTTTTTAACAACTCTTCAATCTACATCTGCAACTCCTTGAATTTTGGTGTACCCATTATGTATGGTGTCTTAGATACTGGGGAAGCTCCTGGAACCAAATTGATAGATAAATCAATGTATCTCTTTGGTGGAAATCTTGGGATTTCTCTAAGAACATCTTCAAAATACCTCAAGACCAGATAGCCTTCAATGTTTTCTGCTTTATCTTTGGCTACCTCCTCCATATGGGATGAAAAAACTTGACAACCCTTCCTAAATCTCTTCTTCAACTGCATAGTTGACATCTCTCTAACAACTACAACTATTGGAATGCCTTGAATCTTTCATTTCTTCCCTTCCTCAGCATCGCAAATCACGGACTGTTTTAGCAACAGGATTTGCATCATGTTTGACTGTTTCAGCAACGTGGTCTCAAGCAGCAGCGATGGTTGTAATGGTGTTGGCTTAAGGTATGACTATTGTAGCCAGTGTAACAACTCCTTCTTGTTACTACTGTATGTGAAATGTTGTTTCAGCATCACAAATCACAGACTGTTTCAGCAACGGGATTTGCGTACTGTTGATTGTTTCAGCAACGTGGTCTTCAAGCAGCAACAGTATATTAACTGTAGTTCAAACTGTTTCAGCAACTATATATTTTTGATTAATGGCTAAGTATGAGAGTAATGTAAAATTACATGTAAAAAAAATTAAACATACAACAAAGAGAAGAAACGTTATATACCTTTGGAGAAATAGGTTAAGGTGATAATGTAGGCTTAAATATGAGTGGGAAAAAGGATGTAATGATAGCAAAAAGTATGAGAAAAAAGGTACATTATAGGGTCCTAACATCCCCCCCAACTAAAAATATTGCATGTCCTCAGGCAAATTCAATCTGAATCAGAATCTGGATACCGACTCTGAGCATGCAAATTACTTAAGCAGTAGATGTGGAAAGTACTGTCTGTTGGAGCTCTGAATCCTTGAACACGTTGTAGCCTTTGTCAGGCTGCTGCTTCAACCTTCTTGGGAAACTTATGATGAACTTGATACTTCTCTGCTGGCATCCACAAAATGGGAAAATGGAATTGATAACCTATCCAATTTTCAGCACATTTCTGGACACATTTGATGTAACTCGGTACCCGGGATATTGTTGTCTCAAGATTGGTAGGACTAAAGGGATTGTGCTCCTGCCTTTTCTCAGAAGATTGTTTCCAGAACGTGTTATTTTCTTTTAGGGAAGTAGTCTTTGTGGATTTAATAAACTGTTGACAATCTTGAAGTATTGTTGCCTGTAGTTGCCTTATGTATTGAGTCATCCCTGGTTTCTTCAAAAATTTGTAATATTCTGCAACAAAGGTGGCAACGTTCTGTGGTTCTGGCCATATCTAGAGGAGATGGTTATCTTCATTATGCTTGGCAACTAGAAAATCACTCTGCCACGTAATCTGATTGGTAAGGAAGGAGATGAGTGCCCAAATCTAGATATCACCAACAAGAGGGTTGAGATTAAGCTGTATGTTCTCAGGAATAGCTTCATTATGAAGATATACCTCACATAATAGATGATGATCTGTAACGACCCTGCTGAAATAAATGTAAAGGATTATTAACTATAATTAAATTGATAATTTGATTGTCCTAAGATGCTAGCTAAACAATAATTATTTCTTAAAATAACATTTACTAATTAATTATTATTAATTATTTATTCATGAGTGTCAATGATTAATTTAAGTATTAATTAATTCATTAATAAATAAGGTAAACTATATTGATAAATTAAGTTACGTATCCAACAAGGGATAACATATTAAATACATGAGGATAAAATAATAAAGGAGGGATAGGGGGCATTAACGGTGGGAGGATAAGAAGTTAATAAATGAGTCGGGTAGGGAGTAAATGAGGGGGAAAGTCGGTGAAGGAGGGATAAGGAAGGGAAGGAGGTGGACGGGAGGCATTCTACGGGAGGTTGGGGAATGAAATTTTGGGAGCTCTTGCAGAGAGAGAGAAGTGAAATTTTGGGAGGGGGATTGTATCAGTGCACCGGGGTTTCTGGAGGTTTGGGCACAGGGGCCAAGATATCCATTGATATCCTGGAGCTAGGAAGTTACCTAGTTGGCAGGGAGGAACTAAGTTTTGGGCAGCATTTTGCAGAAGCGGTCAAGGAGGCAAGCGGCGGACAAACGGAGGATTATTAGCATCTAGCATCAGGTTCAGGTATTATTTAAAATTATGCATTGTTGTTAATCTCTTATAAAATTTTATTATTATTGATGAGTTTGCATGCGAAGGTGCTAAATTATAGAAATTCTTAAATTTTACTGCTAAGTATAAAATAAATGGTTGTTTTATTTAATTCGGCCCCTTACATATGGTATCAGAGCCGAAGACTGGGCACGTGGACCTCATGCCAAAGCCCGACCTTAAAGGCTGCCAACGAATGCCACGGATATATTTTCTTATATATAAAAATGTTTGGTTTTAAAAATTTGTTTAAAAGTATTAATACGCCTTTTTAATAATTAAATTATCATTTTTATTAATACGCCTTTTTAATAATTAAATTATCATTTTTTTATAAATATTAATTTTTAGTTGTAATAATTTATTTAAAAAGTAATAATACGCTTGCGTAAAA
>ML812921.1:23110-37463 GCA_009831015.1 Picea engelmannii | reverse complement strand
GTTGTGATTACATGACCTCCAAGACTCATGAACCATCTTAATGCATTTCCCTTTAATGTTGTTGGGAATAGCTTTAATTTTTTAGCATTGGAAATGTAATCATAACTTATGCATAATATGTCAAACTCGAAAAGGAATTCATCGGGATCTTCATAAGATAAACCATGAAAGTTAGGTAAAGTTGAAAGTGGAATATTCTTCATGGGAGCTACTCCTCTAGGAAGATCACCAATAGGAAATCCTAAGGTAGAAAAAGAGTTTTCATCGTTTACCTCTGCTTCAAGACCTACCTGTTCTTCATGGTGCAGTTCTTCATTATATCCATCCATGGTTTCTTCTATTTGTTCTCCTACTGCACTTGCTCAATCCTCAATGTCATCTGCTGGTTTTTCAACTATCTATGTTTCAAAGTTTGCTTGAAAGGAAGGTTGAGGTTTTGGTTTTCGAGAGCTTGGTCATTGAGGAACAACATATTCTAATTTTGATATAATCTGGTCGATAAAAGTCTTTCTTCCTCCTCATCCTCTGCCCCTGCCACTTGTAGGGTCAGTTTCCTTGGGGGGTCCATGTCCTCTCATGCAATCTATACATCTGAAAGAGAAACGTAAATGATTTTGAAATCTATAATTGCCTTCCCCAGTAACAACACCAAAATTTTGGTCACTATAATTGCTTATTAATTAAAACAATCAAGTGTCACATAAATTGTCAACGCAAGGAAGTCTGTTTATTTCAAAGGCAATCACACAATGTATATGCTCAATCTCAAAAGAAATCCCAAGTTGTAGTAAAAGTTACACTAATCACACCTTGCCTTGAACAGACTGAAGTTCTACCTTGAATTACAGTGAAAGCAATCTATCTATTGCAGAGTTTTAAGATTCAAAAGGAAATAATCATCAGAAGAATCCTGGATTACATTAAGAAATAGCAACCTAGGAAAAAAAAAGAACCTTTCAGCACACTGCAAAGAAGACTAACTATTTTGTAACAGAGAACAAGACCCTATTCCCCAAAGTAGGAATCTCCAGCACCTGTCTCTGACTATCACACTTTCATAAACTCATTCTGCAAATAAAATTACCAATCAAAATGATTAACAAGTACCGAAGGCTAACTATTCTATAACAGAGAACAGGACCCTATTCCCCAAAGTAGGAATCTTCAGCACTTGTCTCTGACTATCACACTTTCATAAACTCATTCTGTAAATAGAATTACCAATCAAAATGATTAACAATTACCTAGGAATAAATTGTATGAAAATGATGTAACAATCAGTGGAAACAGACTTTCAACAAAACAGAGTTTTAACAAGGTATAATAAAAAATATATTAACACACTATAGAAACTAATGGGTGAATCTTGTGAAGAAGGTGGGCCCTTTCCTTCTCACAAGATTCCCCAAAAATAAAAGGGATTAAGAAGTAATGCTCAGAATGATCTTTTATTCATCTGTCAAATATGACAAGTCACAATATCCAAAGTGAACACGCTCCTTCTCTGTGATTCGCTTCTAGCTAAGCCTTTTGTAATCCCCCCTCTAATGTTGATTTCTCCACTATTTAAAGAGGAGAATCCTCTTAATATAATTAAGCATAAAATTACATGTGTAGATACAAATCCTATTCTTAGTCTGATCTAATCTTCTATGCTAGAATAGGATATTCTGATCTCCCGTAGAAAAATGTTGTTACAGTGGTTGGAATGGTGTTGGCTTGAGGTACAGTTGTTGCGGCCAGTGTAACAGCTTCTTTATTTATCTTTTCTCGTTACTTCTCTTTGTAAAATACTGTTTCAGCATTGCAAATCATGGACTGTTTCAGCAACGGGATTTGCGTCATGTTTGACTGTTTCAACAACGTGGTCTCAAGCAGCATCGATGGTTGTAATGGTGTTGGCTTAAGGTACGTCTGTTGCGGCCAGTGTAACAGCTCCTTCTTGTTACTGTTGTATGTGAAATGTTGTTTCAGCATCGCAAATCACAGACTGTTTCAGCAACGGGATTTGTGTACTGTTGACTGTTTCAGCAACATGGTCTTCAAGCAACAACAGTATATTAACTGCAGTTCAAACTGTTTTAGCAACTATATATTTCTGATTAATGGAAAAGTATGAGAGTAATGTAAAATTACATGTAAAACAAATTAAACATATAGCAAAGAGAAGAAACATTATATATCTTTGGAGAAATAGGTTAAGGTGATAATGTAGGCTTAAAAATGAGTGGGAAAAGGATGTAATGATAGCAAAAAGTATGAGCAAAAAGGTACATTATAGGGTCCTAATAGTTGGTCTCCTCCCAAAGCTGATTTGCATCAACTCTTAGGAAACAAGACTACCAATATTCTATATCTATTCATCAATTAGGGTTAGATATAAATCATTATGCATAAACCAAATAAAAGACATAAAGATATCATTTGGGATAGGGAAAAAGATTCTTTTATTCAATATTCAAAGATTAGAAATTACAACCTTTGCAGGCCAACGCTCTGCGAACCTGTTTTGGGATCCTCTTAACAATGCTCCAAGTGCACCTTCCAAATTCCTTCTCTCACAATCAGTTGATCACTTCAAGGGAAGGGAAGGGAAGGGAAGGAATTGTATGGGAGAAAAGGACTAGAGAGGGAATGCTGAGGCAATAACTCAAAAAAGGATGGAAATACTTGGGCAAGGAAGGAAAGGGAATTTGGGCAGAGTTTCACTGTTCGAATGCTTTATTATGGAATGAGACCCCAAGACCTTATTTTATATGAAAAAGGGATATTTATTCGGTTTGGGGATGGGCTATAACAGATGAAATGGTTGGGAAACCTCCAATAGCCCGTTAACTCCACCAAATGCCTTGCAACTTTTTAATTTTTGCAAGTCTTGGAGGTATACACGGGTTGTTTAGTGTGTAGCTAGCATATGTATGTGGGTTGTATAGCATGCAACAATCATATGTATGTGGGCAGTAGTGCAGTAGGGTGCATACATTCTCCAAAAAATGTTTTTTTTAATAGAGTTCCTCAGTAGTGATTTGGAAAATTATGCAAGTAAGAAGGTCAATTCCATGTATGCATAAGTAGGGAATTTTAGGGGTATAACACTTATATAAGTGATTCCCCTCATATACTCAACATTGAGCAGGCTACTGCCTTGGCCTTTTTCCAAATGAATTTGCATTCTTTTTCTCATTTTGGGCTTCCTGGCCTTGTTGACTTGCTTGGGAGTTATTTTTGAAAAAGGGTGGATTAAAACCTTTCTTCCTTTGATCCCTTTTCTCTTTCATCTTGTCATTCCAAGTCGTTTGGAACACAGACCTTCGTTTTCTTTAATCATAAAGGTGCCTTTCTCTCCTTATGGTTTCCTCCAAGGTATTGAGGTTGTCATATTGAATATTGTCACTATATAAGGAGGGTAATCCACTTATAAACCTTTGGATTTTAACTTTCTCATCCTTTATGAAGTCAACATACTTCAAAAATTCAAAGAACTTCTTCTCATATTCCTCCATTTTCATAGTTCCCAACTTGAGTTCAAAGAAATCCTTCATCTTTCTCTCATAGTAATTCTCGAACAAATATTTCTCTTGGAAATATCCTTTGAATTGCCTCCATGAGATTATATTCTCATCGAGGTTATTTTATTTATTAAGTTGATCCCACCACATGGATGCCTTTCCTTGAAAGTGGTAGGTGGAAATCCTTGCTTCTACCCGAGATGGGTAGTCATGCAACTGGAAATATTTCTTCATTTCCAACAACCAAGATTCAACCTCTTCTCCTTTCATGTGCTCACCATTGAAAGTAGGTGGCTTTATTTTTCTAAGTTTACCTTGCAATATGTATTTCTCATGCCTTATTCTTTTCCTCTGAACATGAGACACACTTGGGTTGCTTCCTGGTCCTGAACTTGCATGAGTTCTTCTAGTGGACTTCCTTGGAAAATGATGGAGCCCGCTCATGCTTCTTGGTTGTCTATCATTTCCATGATCATCTCTTTTGCGGTGGGATCTAGATGTTGATACTTGTCTAGAAGTAGCTTCTTGCTTGGTGCCATAATCCTTGTTAACATGCTTATGCAACATGTTCAATATTTAAAGTATCTCTTCTTGAGCCTTTATAATCCTTTCATTATCATCCATGTATCTTTTCACTTCCCTATGAAAACTTCTCATAGTGACAAGCTCTTTCCTATCTCTTCTTCCGTTTGACTCTATCTCAACATTCCCCATGCTGATATGAAGGCCTTTGAACTCTTCCTCATGGTTGTAAGACCCTTGAGCATATTCCATGACTTTAGTCCTCAGATAAGAACTAATATCTTTTTGTGCCTCTAATTCTTGAAAATTTGCAGCCAAAAAAAATTGTTAGGCTAAAATAATTAACAAGATCCATGAAATTATGTACAATTGTGTTCCCATAATGTATCAAAATTCTTTCTTTCATGAGTTTGCCTAAAAAGTTTCAACATTTAGATTATTTTTCCATCTATTTGGACTCATGAAATCACAAACTCACAGACTTGCAGACTCATGAAAGCATAATTCTTCCTTTCATAAGTCCACCCGAAAAGTCTCGACACTTATATTATTTTTCCATCTATTTGGACTCATGAACTCATAGACTCATGGACTTGTGGACTCATGGACTCATAATAAGTCCCAACACTTAGCCATTTTTCTAACTTTATGGACTCATGGGCTCGTGGACTCACGGAATCACAGAATCATAATAAGTCCAACACTCAACCCTTTGTTTAGCTTTGTGGACTCACAGACTCACGAACTCATGGAATCACAAACTTGGGGACTCATAATAAGTCCCAACACTTAGTCATTTTTCTAAATTTTCAGAGTCGTGGATTCACAGACTCGTAATAAGTCCAACACTTAGTCGTGTTTACCTTTGCAAACTTGTGGACTCATAATAAGTCCCAACACTTAGCCATTTTTCTAACTTTGCAGACTCATAGACTCGCAGACTCATGAACTCATAATAATTCCAACACTTAGTCATTTTTGCCTTTGCAAACCTCACAGACTCATAGAATCATAATAAGTCCCAACACTTAGCCATTTTTCTAACTTTGTGGACTCGCAGACTCGCAATCTTGTGACCTTTCTTTCATAAGTCCATCCGAAAAGTCTCAACACTTAACCATTATTCCACTTCTTCCAACTCGCGGACTTGCAAACTCACAAACTCATAAACAAATTACGAAAAAAAAATACTCAAAATTTTTCGATTTTCTTATGTTCAAAATGTGAGGCTCAATTCTTCAAATTACCCAAGAAATTTATATCGATCTTACTAATGTAAATTTAACAAATGAATTTCAGGAATCCTTTTTCGGCATTTCATCAAACAATTTTCTTGCATAGTCTATATTTTTCACTTATCTGTTCCACTAATTGGCCCATCCAATCTCAATGTTGAAAAATGGGCTCTAATACCACTTTTTAATGTACCCAATCACCATGGATGGGCCACGTTAGCTAAAACTTTCTCTTTATCATCTCTGATACCATTTTAGTAATGTACCTAGAGTCCATCTAGGAAACAATACATGTGGTATACACATAACATGAAACTTATGCTAATTAAATCCATTCTTGTGTTGTTATATGTTTTCCCATAGTCTATAGCTACAATTTATAAAAAAAATTAGCTATATCAATAACCTTAAAACATATGCATCTGAAGCATGATAATAATCAATAGGATATCTATAACCAAACTTTTCATTACAACAACATATAAGTCATTCTCATTCACGCGGAGTTCATGCACAACAATAACACATGTAAATAACCCAGTAAAAGATTAAACACTTATCTTAAACAAGAATCATGCAACCAACTACTTGGGACAGACGTTTCACCCAATCGTAGACTGACTATTCCAAATCTCAACAACCAGTCACCCCCAAGTTGAGGCTAGCAATCCACAAAAGAGGGTGGTCTCTCACAGTCCACTCAAAGCTCATAAATCTCTCAACCCAACTGATATTCTCCTAAAAATATCCCTATTTTTCCACTAGCTCTCTTCCTCTTGACCTTACCAACCCAAGGAATGCACCATTCATTTATCATGGATAACCCAAGGGATGTACCATATGTTTATCAAGGATAACCCAAGGGATGAACCATATTTTTATCAGGGTTAACCCAAGGGATGTACCATTTGTTTATCATGGATAACCCAAGGAATGTGTCATTCATTTATCAAGGTCTCTCTGGCACAGACATCTAGGAATATCTCAGCTAGGAATTCAAGGGAAATTGTTGCTATTAAAACTACTATAAAACAAACATCAACCACTTGTTGTTTTAGTGAAACTCATGCAGGAGTTCAGTCTTATGTCATGACAATAGGGCTCTTTAGTTCTCCATATCCAATTTGCTCCAATTATTCTCCAGTTACGCTCCATACTTTGCCCTCCTATGGCCGCACTAGCTCCAAGCTCTATTTTCTTCCCTTCGTCCCTCTTGAATGAAAAAAATTGATTTACTGCCAAATTGTTTGAACTTCTGTTACTTCTTTCTCAACTCATACATAATTCCTCCCTTTTTATTTCCTTTCTTGACTCACACTCTTCCCAAAAATGATTGTACTCAACCCACATGTCCCCAATAAATTCGGGATGTGACCCCTCCCATCCACCCTCTTACATGTATCCACTGATTGGATTTGGAAACACTCAATCAAAAATGGGAAGTTTCATATACAATAGCATATTTACAAAAACAGGTTAAATACATAAACATGGGTAATTCCCCCCTTGTACCCCTCTTGGCCATTATCCTAGACACTCCCCTCTCTTGTGGATAAATTAAACCTCCATTTTGTGTCCATGTCCCCTTGGCAGCTGGCATCACATTTTATTATTAAAACATTGAAATACAAATTGCATATTACATCAGTTGGTCGTAGCCACATGTTATATCTACATAAGCATTAATCAAACTAGGGATTATAATGGGGATGTTACAATTCTACTGAGGTGTGTGAGGAACTAACCACTGCCATTCAATACTAGATATAAGTAGGTATTCTTCAAAAGGTTGATTTACATACTCACCACCATTGTCTGATCTTAGGAATTTTATGGGTTGACCACATTTCTTTTCAGGGAAGGCCCACAAATCCTTGAACTTTTCAAATACAAGTTTCTTATTTTTGAGAAAGTAAACCCATGTAAAGTGAGAGAAATCATCAATGAAAGTCAGAATGTACCTTGCACCTACTAGTGAAGGTATATTGATGCAACAAGCATCACTGTGAAACAACTCCAGTAGGCTCTATGCTCACCATGATTTTCCAGATTTGAATGGTGCCTGATGATGCTTCCCAAGAACATAACCCTTACAGAATCCTTTAGGGGGAAACACCTCTGGTAAACCAACAACCATGTTTTGAGTTTCCAGTGCCTGCAACATCGAAAATTCAAGTGGCTGAGCCACTCATTCCAAATTCGAATTCTTTCATTGGTGTGAGAAACAAGTTCAATCGATTTAGTGTCGGGTCGATTCATGTCACATAATTTATACAAATTGTCCATCAGTTCGAGAAGCTTGTTGGTGAGAATTGACTTTCCTTTCTTTAAATCACTAACATAAAAATCATCTGGAAAAAATTACATAATATTACCTATCTATGTCATCTGAGCAACAGACAACACATTTTGATTAAGGTTTGGCACATGATAGACATCGAGAATCTTCCCATGTTGACATGAAACATCACCCTAACCAACAACATCCAGAGAAAAACCATCATCAACATATATTTTCCTCTCCTTATCTTCATCCAACCATGTGAACAAGGAGTAATCCTTAGCTATGTGATGAGTGCACCCAGATTCGACTACCCATCCGTTCTGAACATAATGAGACATCAAGTCCTGAGAAGTTTCGACTTGGATGGTGAAATTATCAATGGGTTGGTATAAAATGGACACATCTCCTTGAAGGTGTTTAACCTTCTCCTCTAAACCATCGACTCTAATACCATGTTAGGGAATAGGGTGGAAGGAGACATGAAATAGAAAAGAAAGTACTACATATAATGAAGAGGAACAAAACAATTTGAAGACAGAGGTGGTGTCTAAGGACACCATTACAACACTTAAGAAAATCACACTATGAAAAGAACATCACAGTGCATATTACACATGTTTATATGCATGATCTATTGCACAATCTCAATTGATGATAGTGACCCAAGGGGTGTGCTATTTATATCCTCAATATCTCACCAACTTCCATAGAATCCAGAAGATCTCGTCCAAATTTAACTGTCGATTGTTAGCATTGACTCTGTCAAATACGCTCTATCGAGTCAGCTCGACAAGGATGCTTGACCCGACCACCTATGCATCCAACTCATAGTCAATTTTTGGGCTAGTCGATCCACTTCCTTATTATCTTCTACTGTTGGTTGACTCTCCAACTGATAGACACGTCGACTATGTGACCAATTGATGCAGTGTGTTGGTCAATCACCCGACCAACTGTATCCAGATGTAGGTCGACCTCTTGGCCGACTAAACCTAGGATATGTGTGATGAACCATCAATGCTTTATGTTCCAACATCACTATCCTTCAATTATAACCTTAAAATAGTCATATCTGTCCCCTATGGTTGTGTGATTTTAGGATTTTCTAATTGCCTTGATACTCTCCCACTACTTCAATTCCCTTCCAACTCAAACTCGCCAATTGATGCCAATGAGTCTTTTAACATATCAATGGATGAGAGGTTTAACCATTTTAGAAATCCTAGAGAGATTGAACTAGATGATTTGTGCAACCAAGGATAGAAATAAAATACAACGATTCTCTAGTTCTACCTTGCAGGTACTTCATCATATATTTTCTTAGCAGTAAACTTGTTATCCTTTGTTAATACTTCTACCATAGTCCCAAAATGCTTTCTCTTCATTCACAATATATATTAAGTGTCTGAAGGATGAAACCTCCATGTGTCTTCATTGTGTACATTTTTCTCTATTGAGTTGAGGTAGGTCCTTACTTTCACATAGATATGGAGTTGCTCAATCAATATTTACATTTTGTATAAATTTCTATGACAATCATCTCGAAATATATTTTGAAATCACTATAAAACCTCCCAACCCACAAGGCTTGCTTCATATATCCTCTTGGATGTATACCTAAAACATAGTTACCATATAAATTACTATCTATAAACTTTAAATTTATAATCAACAAATAATCTTGAAAAATCCAAATTTATAAGTTGTAACAAACTAACAATTTTCTCTATAATCCAAATTTATAACAAACTAACAATATTCTCTATATTGATGATTTAAAAGTGTTGTATATATTGTATAAACAAGATAGTTTACTACATGTGCCAATATTGTAAATATAATATCATAATAATCCTCTCATGTACACCCCTGGTAGTCTCTTCTTCTCATCCTTTAACACCCTCAATTGAGCCATCACCTAATGCTCTTAATTAATTCCATCTCCATTATAAATTTAATGGTGATGTAGTATAGCTCATTATCAAAATAATGATGATGTAGTATAAGTTGATGGAAAAACAAAAATAAATATTACTAATAATAAAATAGCTAGCATAACAATATTTAAGTTGATTTAATAATAATAATAATAAATTTAAGGTCATAGTCTAACTAAATATCAAATTAATATGTGATACTCTTGTATATGGTGTAAGGGAATTCTTCATACAATGATTTAACTGCTTAATTTATAAAGATGTACCTATAATTTTTAAGGAGGAAACACATGTTCTTAACCATATTTTAATTGCAAAGTGAAGTTCACTTTACAAAATAATATGGATGGCATGTGTAAAATAACTTAATCCTAATAAACTAATTGAAAGAAAAGTTGATACCTAATATGAAAGTGAAAAATTGATTATAATAATATTAAAAAGGAATAAAAAACACAACATAAAATAAACCAAGGTAGATACCTATTATTTGATACTTAACAAACTTAGAATTAAGATAAATCTACATTAACTATATATAGAGAAATGAAGAGTTGGACAATTCCTAAAACACCATGGAGTGAAAGCATCAATCATATTTATGATACTAAGAAGGTGGAGGATGAAAAACATTTTTTCTTAAAATATTTTATAAGCACTCATATTATATCTCAATTTCAAAATATTTTTAACAAAATCAACATTCCTAACCTTTTAACTCATCAAAACTATAAGGATGTAGGGAATTTTTCCTTAATTATTTTAAAGCATAGAAATAAAATTATAAGACAACCAAAGTAATTCCTTGCCATTTTTTCTTTAGATTTGATAAATCTAAATTGATTTTAGTAAATGTTAACAATAATTATCCTCATTATAAAAATATTTGTTACTTTTATTTAATTATATATAAACATTTTTTTCAATATTATTAAAATAATCAATAAAATATAATACTAAAAATATATGAAACCAAAATTTAAAGAGAAATTGTGGTGGGATGGATAAGAGAAAATTAACATACCACAAGTAGGTGATCAACTCTAATTTAGAAGAACATTTCTATTTAAAAAATAAATTCTCATGAACTTTATAGTGAAACAAAGCATTGAAAAAATCCTAAAATGCCATGGGTTGAATGAATACGTTATCTTAGTGATACTAAAAGGGTTGAAGATAAAAATCACTTTCTTTTAAAATATTTTTCCTACATCTCTATTAAATATAAATTTCAAAATATTTATTACAATATATGTTTCTTAATATTTTAACTAATCAAAATTATGGTAATTAAGAAATAATTAAAAAAAAATCAAATACAAAAAATGTAATTTTAAAAGAAATTAAATATTTTTTTATCTTTTTAAAATTAGATAAAATAATATTGGATTTAGTAAACAATAATAATCATCATCATTATTATCATCAATTTAATTTGAAAAACAAATACCATATACGATGTATATTAATTTTTTTCCATTACATAGAATTTTTTAAATCCACTTATTTTTTAAATTGAATTGAATTTTATAATTATAATTTTAGTGAGTATGTTGAATTTTGCAATATATCGCAGAAAAAATTAAAATTTAACCTTATTAAATTAAATTAATATCTAAACTTAGACAAAGAATAAAAGTAAATCTTAAACTTCGTTATAAGTTCAAAATTGATCATCAAATTTGCAAAAATTCAAGTAATAATTGCAAGGCATGTTCATAATAATCCCGAGAGGATTAAAATAATCCCAATGCAATCTTTCCCACTTTATATCTCATTACTTCTTTTTTAAGTTCAAACATAGGAAACGTTACCAAGTCAATTTTAAGCATGTCGTGACAACCTTGCTATTGACTAAGTTTAGTCCACTAGGATATTAAACGATCGAATATACATATCATAATATGTGTTAGTTAATGAGAGCCTCATTTCTCTCCTTAAACTCTATTCTTCCCTCCTCCCATTCCCTTGAATAGTCCCTTCCTTCAGCAAAGGATCTCTCCTGAATCTACATCTCCTCCCATGGTAGCAATGACTATTTCCTCCCAAGCTATTAGGTTGATCATGGGGCTCCTTTCCCATCTAGTTCATCTTATATAGCGGCTAGTGTTTAGTGTTGTTGAAAATTCTATTGGAACATATCATTTCAAAAGCAAGGAGATGGAACATAGATGCATCACTACATATGCCCACATTTATGTATTTATAGACTTTAATAAAGGGTTTTTAAGTAGAAATCAACCTTGTAGTCGAAGATTATTGTTGGACGCAAAATTTGGACTGTGAACAAGTTTCCTTTTGATCTATGGATTGTTATGAAACATGGCATATTTTTACTCATTGCACCAAACTCCCTAAGAGAAGAATCCTTCAAAACTCAATAGTGGGATGGAGCAAAGGAAGGACATCAATTGATCAACAAGGATTTCAACCAAGATCCATAGCCAAATCAAAGAATGTCAATCTCGTCTATTGAGGAAGATAGTTCCCCACGAGATTCCCCTCGACTAGTAAAGACTTCCTCTCTATCGTCAAAGACACTAAATCCTCTTGAACTAGTAGAAAATAATCCCAAACTGTAGCCATGGGTGAGTTGGGATGATCATGTAGAGGAGATAGAAGAAAAATGGAAGACTTAAGATCCATTTCTTGTGCCACCAAATTTGGAGAAAGATAAACTGATGGATCTAGTCATGCCTATCCAAGGTACGAAGGAGGAATGCACAATAGTTGTTAAGAAGAAGAAAAATGATCTAGCCACATAGTAGATGATGAAAATAAATGGACATTGACATTTCTTTTAGACATATTTTTTTACATCCTTCTATGATTTGCATTTATTGAGATATTCTTAGCTTTGAAATAAATATTTGGAAAGAATAAATTTTAGGAGTTGGTGGAATGTCGAACCTTCAAAGCCAGGTGTATTTTCCACATTTGGCCTTTGCCATCTATTTTTTTATTATAAGTATCATGTATATGTGGAGATTATTTTATAATTAATTATTAAAAAATTGTTTATTTGGTTTAGAAAGCTTTAAGTCTTGTTACACCTCAGATTCACTTTAGTGTACCCTATATTTTTTCTCTAGATAAGGGCCATCATATGAGAAGATTATGTGCCTTATTGTATCATGATGAGAGAAAAGTGTGGTTGTATTTGCACTTATGTATTGTATTGGACCATGCTTAGATGTTCTATATATTGGTGGGGGGCCTATGTAGTATCTCTAGACCCCATGTGGTTGGTCATGGATCATCCTTTTAGTCCCCCTTTCAATATAGGTTTTTCTTTTATGGATACAATCGACTTCTTGATGTTGGTAACTCTTCATCATGTCGATCATTTATGATATGGGTTGGTATGCAACCATCTTGGGGTGGATATACTAGGACACATGATCTAGAGGAGCTACTAGTCTCTCTTACCCATTTGTATATGATGTAAAATAATTTCTCATTGTAAAGGTTGTCACACCTATGTATAGAAAACCTATTTTATTTCTAAGAATGGATCCATATCTTATGTATTCACCACACTTTGACCATTTACTATTATAGATGATTTTGCATATGATTACTCAGATTCACGTTCTTGAGGTAGTCACATAGTTCTTGAGGTAGTACACATACCCCAAGGAAATGGTCACATCCTCTAAGTCACATTTGGGCTACTTATGCATACATGGACATCCTCTACACATGCCACATTGGAGATTCTAGAGCACCCTCCCTTTTCATCACTTTTGGAAATGTTTCTTGCATGATTTGAGGGTAGACCACACGTGTGTGATTTATGACAGTCATGTGGGTGATTTTGGTGATTATTTGACTTGGAGAAGCATCTTCCTTTCCTTGTGGAGCATCTTTGATTGATTTTAGGGCTTGGTCATACCTTGGAGACACCTTTTGATCATTCCTTGAATACATTTTGAGGAGCCCATCCACTTTTGAGGTCCCTCTCCACCTTTTCATGAGGTTGTTCCACTTGGAGGAGGTAAATGTTGGAACTTTCATTTCTTGGTAGGATACTTCACCATGTTTTGACGCCTACACATCAATTTTATCTTGTAATGTTGGATAAAAGGGAAAATCGACCCCTTTATTCGTGGGATGTTCTCCTCTCATGAGGGTTTTAGGTACATGTGGCATGATATGATCATGTATTGACTTAGTCTCCTTCTTTGTGTGGATGAAAATTCTTGTTTGTTAGTCTCTTAGGCTAATTTTAGGTATAAATAATTAATAAATAATTAGAAGGATTTAGAAGCCTCCTCTATACATAGAGGCTCTCCTCTCATTCCAAATTGTTGTGAATTGTTACATCATTTGTGACTATAATTAGTAGAAAATATTCCTTTTAAGGTTTTCGTGTCAATTCTTGGAGCTTTCTCTTTCTTGGTTATCTTCTTGGTGCATTACATAATTGCTATGGTGAATCAAGTCTTCTACTAGCTTTTAAGATCAATCCATTTGAGTAGTTACTTGACTACTTGGAGAGGATATGTTCTAGGGTTTGTCCCTTCCTTCTTCTCTTGTTAAATTGGGTAAGTACTTAATCCATTACTTTGTTTTTCCTCTTGGTTCCTTGGCAAGGGTTTTAATAATTTTGTTCAATTTATAGTTGATCTTGTTGGTGAAGGTTTTTTCCTGTGAGGAATCCCTTCTAGTGGGGCCTTTCTCCCCTTAAATTATCTTGATTAATTTGACAATTATTCTTCCTTTCTAGTTCTAATATCTTAACCTAGTCCTGAAGTGAACACTTCTTACAATGGCATACTTATTGATCTCATAAGCCCCATTTGGATTAAATAAGGCATTATTCCTATATCCAACAACCAACCAAAAAACCCTATATATATATAT
>ML812920.1:147648-160831 GCA_009831015.1 Picea engelmannii | reverse complement strand
CCGATTCCAATGAGCTATTACACTGAGAGGTTCCTCCAAGTAATGTTCCCAAAATGACCTCTTCAGTGAATTTCATTGACTTATAGCTCAAAATAGTCAAAATCATGGAAATCGTCAGAATGCAATGGAACCAAAGCCAACCTATGAAGAATGGATCATAATGATGGAATATGATGAGAAATGCAAGCTGGACCCCACAATGCCTCTCAATAACCCCTGTACTCACTATAACCTCCATCTGGCTACTCTGGTCATTGTAACCCTCTGCACTGTGATGATGTCCCAAAGTGGGGACATTAGAGTCCTCCCTGCTAGAAAATTGCTTGTCCTCAAGAAATAACCAAATCATCTCCAATAAAATACCAGGATCCCATGTCCACCTGTGGGATACACAGTAGAACCCATCCAAAGATGAACAATAGTACACTCCACCCCCTGGATCCCATATCAGGAAGTGAACTGCAATACTCTGCAAAGCATAGTCCTGAAAGATATCAACCCTGTGAACCTCCTGCACAGGACACATGGAATCATATCGGAATGAGTCCATCCTCCAAATGTCTACCAAGATCCACATGGCCTCCATCAACTGCACATGATGATGATAACATGAGGTACTGCAAGACCTCCATGAGACACCCTCAAGCACTGTGCTCCCCTCAACACTGAAGCTAAATGGAAAGTTAGAACAACTTTCCCCTGCAAAGCTCCACTCGCCCCTATTAGTTAGTGAAATTCTCAACCCTGCAATCCCTGGTTCCCATGCTAACCTTTGTCAAAGATCACCATGCTGACCCTGCACTACTCTGACCATGACTGTCTGTCCCCTACATACATACTGGATCCTCCTCTCTTAGATCCTCAAGCTGAAATACCTGTGACCACTGGACCTGTTGTCCAGAAACTGTATCTGTAAAGGCATCTCTGTAGAAGAAGTACCTGTCCAAACATCTCCATGCCCTATCATGATGATCAAGCAGAAGGAAAGGTCTTGCCCCATAGGACAAGTACCTGTAGACCCACTCCAAACCAAACCAAGGTGGAGTGTGTGGCTCTCTGGTGCAACCTGGGTCAACATGAACATCGTGCTAACAAAATGGACTCCTGGGTCCCATGGAAAACTTGGAAGTTTATCACTTCCAATCTCCTCTAACTGCTCTTGTGTGAGACTAATCATTGTCATAAGAATTATGTGCTCATCTTCTATCCTCCTCATGCTATTGTCAATGATAAACGTGTCGAAAAAGGATAACAAACATATCTGCAGCTGACTATAGAATTGGAAGGCGTCACATGCTTTGTTCAATCCCAAGGATTTTACCAAAATCTCATCCATTGGTATCCATGATAACTGCTCACCTGTAGTCATCACTAAACCCCAATCATCAGGTACAATCGGAAGAAACTCCTCCAACTGCTGGTAAACCACTCTCCATATCCCATCACCCAGGCAACTACTGAAATGGTGAAGGTGAGATCTCATAACCATATGTTGTTGCAAAGGAGTGGAACTTGCATGCTCCCCTAAGTGTGTCTCCTCCCTACCAGGAAGTACACCCCTCTGAATCCCACCATACATCTCAACATGTCTCAGTGAGCTATCACTCATCACTGCATGCTCCGGCATACTTCTGTCATCTCCCACAAACTCATGCTGCATCACAGATCCTGGGCGTACGACTGGATTAATCTCTATATGGAGATCAACCACTCCCAAGACACAAATGGAAGTGTCCCCCATCAACTGGTGCTCCTTTGCTAGATCATCAACATCCTCTATCAACGTGACTGACTGATACATATGAGTGTCCACTAAGACAGATGAAGTGGATCTCTGATGGATCTCCTCAAGAGACTCATTTGTCCTAGACTCTGATTCTTGAAGGGTGGTCTATGTGCCTCTCAAGAATCCTCGAGTGCTCTCCAACTCTTGAGTGAGTCGAACCATCTCCAACTCCTACTCCCTTAAATCCCCATGATACATCTCACCAACCCTCAATAGATAATCCCTGTCTGTCAACAACTACTGGTAGTCAGTCCTTATCACAGATACTCTCTCTTGGAGAGTGTGAAAGTCATCCATGAAAAATCCTCCATCTAAGCTACCCTGTGCCATTGATGCTCTCCAATAGTAATCTACCATCACTGCATGCATGTCATCAATATGTATAGTGGTTTCCCTGATCATAGCTTCACTAAATCTCAACTGTGCTGCTAAGTGGTGTGACTCCTGATCATGGTCATACTGAGGTGCCATCTTAGACCCCTCACTGCTAGTGTCAGTCCTACTAGTGCCAACTCTAGAATCCCCAAAAACACCCTCTGCATAAGATGACGTGCTGAACTATCCACTGTCTACTTTGCTGTTGGGTACTCCTATATGCCACTGCATCCCATCACTAGATGCCATCTCCCCTGACTCACACTGTATCATGTATGAGCAGCTGTATCCTCCTGTGCACTCAACCTGCTACTATCATCTGCGCTTGGATCCCATATAGTTGTGTCTAGACACATGCTATGGTCATCTTGAATACTAAAGAGTGCATCCTCATCAATGCAATCTAATCCTAGAAGTAAGTGCTCCATCCACTTGTCAACCTCTGCAATCTTCTCAACCAATGGAGTCTCCAATAGATATGACTCCATCTCCTCTAGTTGACCTGTATGTGTGAGGTCAACTGCATGTACGTCATGTACCTCCTCCTGGATATGTGGGCCTACCTATCCATGGTGTGCATCCCTCACACTAGGCTCATCCATCATACCTGGCATGCCACTGATCTCCTCATGTGACGTGGCTATCATGGGTGTTTGAATATGTGACAGATGTGTCATGGCCCCCATAGGAAGCTCATCATCTCTAGGTGCTAACACGTGTGACTCCTCACTAGTGTCACGACTCTGCTTAGGTGTAAGGTCATCAATGGTATGTGACATGTCTGTTGAGACACTGGGGCTATCATCCTATCCATCCAAATGCCTATCCACTACACAAGGGTCATCATCCTCCTCAAGCGTGCAAGCATCACTAGTCTTTGTGCAAGAGTCATCATCACTATCCTCTGAGGTAGAGTCACTATCACTAGCCTTTGTGCCAGAGTCATTGTCATCATTTGACTACTCCGAATCAACCTCTATCACTCCATCCACACACACCTCATCCTCCCTGTCATAGTGTGCCTCAATAGTGTGCTTTTGATCCCTACACCTATGATCAGGTTCCCATGGCCCCTTGCAATAGTGGCAAGGTTGTGTGCTCCTACTGGGCCTGGGGTTTCTCTGTTCTTCCCACCATCTAGCTGCTTCTTTTCTCTTTTTATCTGCTATGATGATCCCCTCTAAAATATCCCATTTGATCCAATGGGGATTTCTATAGGTTGCATATTGTGGGAAGGTTATTATAGCCTTAGTTTCCTTGCTAAGGTCATGATATATGATCTCCAAACATGATATCTCAAAGGATATCCTATCCATGTCCTTTCAACTATCCATAAATACCCCTCAGGTTTGCAGGATTTAAGCTCTGATACCACTGTAATGATCCCAAGACATTATGCAAGGATCATCACGGTTTTGGTGTCTTTTACAACTTTTACTGGTTGTGGTGTTTCATCAAATACTTTGTTGGTCTACTTGTTTAGGTGTGTTTACTTTTTGAATGGCCTCCTGATTTCAGCCTTAGGGTTTACTGATGTGTTTATATGTGTGTATACAACACATAACAAGAAGAGATAACCATGGAACATACCTCAACCATATGCAATATGATAGACAAGCCAAAGCATCTCAAACTGCTTTATTCATAAAATAGAGAAACCTGCTACAATGAAGATGTTGATATGGAATGCTCAACAGATGGCCAAGAAGATAGACAATAGAGCTGCTACAAAATGCTCCCGACAATACAAAATAATCCTCCAAAGGCTGGATAAGAGATGAAGACCAATGCCAAGTGCCAAACCCCTCAAGCTGGAAGATGCCACGCCCTGCTGCAGTGTTGAAGCTCCTCAATATTTCGGCCCTGCTGTCAAATATGTCCAATCACTCCAAGAAAGATTCCAACTGATAGATTGACCAACTGTAAGGACAACCTAGGTGTCCAAATCTCTAAATCCACTCTCAAACCCTATAGATCTGAAACTCCTCCACTGAATGGTGCACCCCACTGGATGACTGAAGCCATAGATAATTCGGCCCTGCTGAAGGAGGCCTCCAAATGCTCTAAAAGTCTCCAGAAATATAGATCGGGACATTGCAATTCACTAGGTGAAGTCTCAGGGTCAGATATGAAGTGTAACTCCTCCAAACTGACTAGATCTGAATCTGATAAACGCCCTCCTTCTCTTCAATTCGTCCCAATGCTCTAGCAAATCATCTGTACCATAAAACTCTCTCTGAAAGCACTAGGAATGATGGTGAAGACCCTGCAAGAAGAACCCAAGTGATAGAATCTCCCAAAACCCTGCCAATATCCTACAACGAATCTCTCTCCAAGGATGGTGCGCCCCTCTTGCTGGAAACCCTCAACTGGTGCACCCTCTCTCTATCTGCACATGAAACTATTGTAGAATCCCCCTGCAACTGAGTAGATCTAGAAATAGAATGGTGTGGGAGAGTATTTCATCTCTGAGACCAAGCTTGGGACAAGCTAGGTGGAATCTTTCACCACCAAATCATCCTCTAGGGTTTGTTAAGTCAAAACCCTCAAAACCCCCAAGAGATGGGCTCACTAGCTAAAGCTAGATATCAAAATAAAATCATACATGAATCCATGAGAAGAGGCCCTTGCCTTTCCTTTATACTTTTGGCTCACCTTGTCCCTCCAAAGTGACTTTCATTTTATTCATATTTAATTAATTAATTAAATCACTTTAATTAATTAATTAACCTTTTTACCTCTGAAAAGCTCCTTATCTCTCCTTGTGGCTTCCCTAGCCACTGAAAGTCACTTCTAGCCATCCCATCCTGTAGTGTTTCTCCTCCCGATTCCAATGAGCTATTACACTGATAGGTTCCTCCAAGTAATGTGCCCAAAATGACCTCTTCAGTGAATTTCATTGACTTATAGCTCAAAATAGTCAAAATCATGGAAATCATCGGAAAGCAATGAAACCAAAGCCAACCTATGCAGAATGGCTCATAATGATGGAATATGATGAGCAATGCAAGCTGGAATCCACAATGCCTCTCAATAACCCCTGTACTCGCTATAACCTCCATCTGGCTACTCTGGTCATTATAACCCTCTGCACTGTGATGATGTCCCAAAGTGGGGACATTACATTAAAGATGCTAAAGCCATTGGATCCATTCTGGGAGTATGGTGAGCTTGATCCTCCAGGGAATTGACAACATCTCTCATGCAAGCTATGTGGGAAAATAATGAACGGTGGGGTATACAAGCTAAAATACCACCTTACAAAAATTCTAGGGAATGAGGTAGAGATTTGTCCCATTTTAAGCCCGAAACTTGTTGCGAAGGCCACAAAAGCAATTGAAGAGTATGTGGAAAACAAAAAGTACACAGAAGCCAAGAAGAAATGGCTTCAAGATCCAAGTCAAAGGCAAGCACAAACACTCATGGGGCAATGGGAGTGGAGTCTAGTGACATCCACTCCTCACAGTCTGTAATGCCTACAACAACATCATCATAGTTTATGCCAAGAACCACACCCGGTGCACAACCGTCTATCAAGTCCATGTTGAAAAAAAAAGAGAAAGAAGAAGCGGACAAACTTGTGGGTAGATGCCTTCTATGGAGTGATATTCCATTCAATTTTGCCAGGAACCCATTCTATGTGTCCATATTTGAGGCTGCTAGTATTATTGGCCCGGGGTATAATCCCCCCACTTATGAGGAGTTGAGAGGGCCCATCCTTCAAAATGAAAAGGCCGATTGCACTCAGAGGTTGCAGGAGCTTCGAGATTCATGGAATTTCACAGGATGCATGGTGATGTCAGATGGGAAGGGTAGGACCCTTCTCAATTTCTTGGTTCATTGTCCTAGGGGGACAATGTTTTTGAAATCTGTGGATGCATCTTCACATGTCAAGGATGTGGCATTACTTTGTGACTTATTGGATGGGTTCTTCCAAGAGGTAGGTTCGCAACATGTTTTCCAATTTATAACGGACAATGTTGCAAATTATGTGGTTGTTGGTAGGATGCTTATGTCCATGTATCCTACACTGTTTTGGACTCCTTGTGCCGCTTGTTATCACACAGTTTGTAGTTAAGGTAAAGACGGATGAAAGGAGGTCAAACTGGCATAACTGAGACTATCCCACCACTGTCACCTCAATGGGATAGCTCTTTCTGTTTAGGGAGGTAAGGCCCAGGGGAGACGTCCCCAGTGACCTAGGGTTTTGAGAAGGCAAAGGGTTATGGCTAGGTAATATTATTCCCCCTCACAAGTCACGATCGATCAAAAATTTCAGCTTAATAGCCAATAAAGATAAAAGATAACCGGAAATAGTAACCAAGAAGTGTACCTTCTCAAGACAAAGCAACAAAGAAACTATGCATGTGCAAGCTCACTTGCCGGTTAGTACTTCATATAACCAATGACTTTCTGATAATAAGCAATTGAACAATAATATTGACAAAGTAAATCAATGTTTATACAATAGCAATGATTACAATATTACTTCACAATAAATGCTAAATAAACTTTAATGATGAATGGAAATCAATGTAACAATATCAAAACTTTAGAAACAATGCCTTAACCAATCATTCAATTGCTTTAAAGGTAAAAAAAATGTTGCATAGTGGTGTTTATAGCAATAAAAGGTGACAACAACAATAGGGTTAGTAAGATTAGTCTAGGCTAGGGTTAGAAGTAGTTAAAGGTTGTTCAAGAATGTTTAGAAATTTTTTGTGATCAAGGTACTCAATACAAGAGGTCTTAGATCAGTGCGCTACTAGGGAATATGGAGTCAAAAGAGGCTGCAAAGGTTGAAGGACTAAATGATAATGAAAATACCAAAGAAAAGAAGGTTAAATTTTGAGGTGTTTCTAAGGCAAGGCCTCAACAATGAAAACCTAGGGGAGAAAGGTTCACTAAGGTGTAGAAGCCCTAGGCCTTAGTGCTTTCTCCTCCTTCTTTATCTTATTGGAAAGATGAATCGACTAGCTTGAGTAAAAATTTATAGGGCTAAAGACAAGAGAGTTGGAAGATGGAGTGTTTCTATGGCAAAGCTTCATCAAACAAACCCTAGGGGAAAACGGCTCATCAAGGTGTAGAAACCCTAGGCCTTGATGCATTTTCCTCCTTAGCTCAATAACAAGGAAAAACGACTAGCTAGAAGAGTAGAGATAGAGTGTTGCTATGGCAAGGCTCTATCTTACTTCAGGAAATCAAAATAGCTCTTAACTTGGTAGGGACATGAGACAAGGACCTTAGCATGTGCTTGTCACCTAGGGTTTTAATGCAGTAAATTATAATAACAAATGCAAGTAAATAATACTATAACCATTCAATCAAGAAGTGTTGCAGAAATTCACTTACATAAACCATTCATTCAAGTAGACAAACCCTAGTTGTAAACCTTCCACCAAGAAGAAATGACAAAATAGTCCAAAAATAGTCTCCTTCAACAAGTGCGCCTTAAAATTTCAACCAAAACCCTAGAAGAGGGCGCAAATTTTAGACCTCACTAATGAGTGAGTCAAAGATGATGAATAAATGAGAGTTAAAACCCTCAATATATACCATACCAATGACCTTAATTAAATTTTAGGTCATCAAAAGGCCGACAAGGCCAAAATAGTAAATACACAATAATATTGTTTTACATTAAATTGTCATAAATTAAACCCTAATCAAGCAAAAGTAAGACGTCATGCCCCTTCTAGGGTGACTTTATCCCTTTCTATGGAAAATGTAGCCTCCTGGAGAAAAACATTATCCATCCTTGGGCTTCTCCAACCTACCACACGTGCCAAACTGCCACGACTGTCCCCCAAAATGTCCATAAATCTAGATGACATCATGGGCCTCATGGGTGATGTCCTGGGCCTTCCAAGGCCAACATTCCAATGAAGAGGGCACAACCCCCCTAGCTAAGGCTCTGTCAGGGTGCCTCTGTGGAACGTCCTCCTCTTCTCCGGTGAAAACCCCTCTGTCCTGTCTTTTCCCCCTGCTGGGGCCTCAACATCCATCGGGTGGGCTCTTCAACCCCATGGAGGTACAAACTAATCATCTCCCCATGTGTGCCTGTCCATCAGGTATGATCCTGCACATCAACAAATACACCCTCCATGGGCTCATAAGTCACAGGGATCATAGAAATGTCAATCACATCTCATCATCAATATTATTAAACATGTGCATAAAACCCTTTTTACCCCAGTCAAGCAATCAAAGACATTATACAAATCTGCAATACAAGTTTGGAGGAGGTGATAGGGCGTCGTATTGGGATAGTGTCCACCGGAAAAGGGATGTTTCCAGAAGAGGTTAAATCCAAGTCATGTAAATGGGTGAGGTTGATAAGGGATGTCCTGACAAGGGGTTCAGTGAAAGCAGGGAAATGCAAGGCTTACCTGTGGATTCCTTTGTAGAAGGAAAGTTGCATCTGTCATAGATGCAAATGTTTCCAAGTCCATTCCTACCTTTTATTCTTTATTCTTTATTGCTTTTTCTTCAAGAAGATAATCAAGTCGATCTGGCTCTCGGTACTCCATGTCTAGGACCTGTGGGCCTCGAGACATGTTCTCCTAGTTATCCCTAAAAGTGGGGGACAAGACCGCTCATTTCCTTGACTTGATGTTAGAGGATATGGGAAAGATTGATTGAATCAAGGATGCCATTGATTCAACGAGGAGCATCACAAAATTCATATACAATCATGCTTATGTACTTAGCTTGATGAGACAATTCATAGGTGACAAAGAGTTGGTGCATCTTTCCATCACGCGCTTTGTCACTAGTTTTATTTCTCTTCAGTCTCTTTTGAATTCTAGGTGGGAATTGCAGACAATGTTCCTTTCACCTGACTGGCGTGATTTATCATTTAGAAGTAAACCAGAGGGGCAAGACATTATGAGGCTAGTTGCATACCAGGAGAGTTGTTGGGATGTGGTGAATGAGGTGTGCACCATCAGTGAACCTTTGGTAAAGGTTCTTCGCTTAGTCGACGGGGACAAGCCCGCAATGGGTTACCTATATGAGGCCATGGATAGGGCCAAAGAGTCCATTCATGCTTATTATGTGGACAAGGGGGATCAAGGGCATGCAAGTAAATAAATGATATGGATGGTGATTGATGACTGATGGAACAACACACTCCATCGCCCCATTCATGCTGCAGGGTTATACCTCAACCCTCTATTCTCTTATAGCTATGGCTTCAGGTTTGATTCAGAGGTTATTTATGGATTCTTTGAGTGTGTCTAGAGGATGGTGTCAAGTGCAACTGACCGATTAGAGATTTCCAAAGAGTTGGAACTCTATAAGAGGTCCATTGGCTTATTTGGGGTTTGAGATGGCCATAAATGACAGGAAGAACATAATGCCAAGTAAGTTTCACCTTGTTTTAAATTTTAACTTTTAAGTTTCAAAATTTATTTTTCAAATTTCAATTTGTCTTCTCTTATGTTTCAACTTTCTCTAATTCGTTGTAGATACTTGGTGGGAAAACTATGGTGCAAAGGTACCTATTCTACAGAAGATGGAAATTTAGGTTCTTAGCCAGACATGTAGCTCTTCTGGTTGTGAGCACAACTGGAGTGTATTTGAAAAAATACACACCAAAAAGCACAACAGGTTAGAGAAATTCAAATTCATTATAAAATTATAAATTATTAACTTGTCATTTAAATTTTATGCTCCTTTACATTCTAATAAATTAATTTATGATCCTCTTACAAGTTGGATACCTCACAACTTAATGATTTGGTCTACATCTACTACAATATCAGGTTGTGGGTGAAGCAGCTTGAGAGAAAAATTGATGCGAAGGCCATTTCATTGGATGGGATTGACACCACTACTGCATGGAGGGTGGAGGTTGAGGAACTTGTTATTGAGACCGCCCTTGATTAGCTAGAGGATAGTGGTGATGATCATGGTATCTCTAAGGAATTGGATTAGGATGTTCCAGAGGATATTTAGTTTCATAGTGAGTTTGCAAGTGTGCCTAGTAGTAGCACTAGCAGTCAACCTCCTCTACCAGTACCTTCTTCTAGGGGACATCTTTCTCAAGGGTCTTCTAGTTCTTCTAGAGGATGTTTGATTCCAGTACGAGGCACACATGCCTTAAGGGAACCTACTCCTAGTGCTAGAGGAAAATCACTTTCTACAGCGATTACCTTTGCCCGTAAAAGGTGTAGAGGGAATCGATAGTTTATTTACTTGATTTCATTGTAGATGACTCATGAGTCATGATGACGATCATGAGATACATTTATTATATTTTTTGATGACTCAAGAATCAGGACCTGATTCATTTTTTATGTGTGATGTATCACTAGACATATTATATATCTTATATATCAATTTTATTTCCATATTCATGTGGAAAACTATCTATTTGATGCTATTGTTGCTTTAAATGTTTCAAAATTAAAAAAAAAATGAATATTTTTGTATTTTTTTAAGTTTGCCGATATATTGCTGATTTTTACGAAACGATGTTTTCTGGACCCCGACGATTTTTTCGCCGAAACGATTTTTGTAACACTGCTTGGAACACTCTTCCAATCTTGTCGCCTTTTGGATGAAGTCCTCCCATAGCTTCTCAAAGGTAGGAAGATTTTCTCGGGCACAAACCCCATGGAAAAAATGTTTCCAAGAAGAGGAGAACCCATTTAATGCTATGGATACTAACTCTTCACCCTTGACCTCTTCTTCAAAAAYTGCAAGCCGATAACAAAGTTCAATAATMTTCATCAAGTAGGTGGCTATAGTACCTATCTAGCTCATGCATGTGGATCTAAGCTTATTTTGTAGTAGCATCTTCTGATTGACGTTATCACTCTGATATAGAGTGACTATAGCATCAAACATGTCCTTTCCTATGGCCTTCCCGATGATGTGAGGGATAAAATGGTCCTTCACAGAGTCAAGGATGACTCGCTTCATCTTGGCCATGTTCTTTCTATGTTCTGCTAAAAAAACAAATTTGGTCAACTCTACAACTATGTTCTTGTTGATGATTTCAGCGTCGTGCAACATTCTCCAAGTTGTTCTCCTTTGGACTGAGTTGAGTCGATTCGTGAGAGGGCCCATGTGATGGGCGTGTTGTTCTCCTATGGACTAAGTTGAGTTGATCTGTGAGAGGGCCCATGTGATGGGTGTGTCGTTCTCCTTTGGACCGAGTTGAGATGATGTGTGCCCATGTGTTGGGTGTGCCCATGTGATGGGTGTGCGTCAGATTCTGGACTGAGTTGTTATGGCGTATGGTCTCTTGTCTACTCCTCTGGACTGAGTTGAGATAAATTGATATGGTCTCCTGCCTTGTACTCCTTTGGAATAAGTTCAGTCAACTTCAGATGGTCTCCTGCCTTGTACTCCTATGGACTTGGTTGAGTCGGCTTGAGATGGCTCTCCAAATGGTACTCCTGTGGACTCAATTGAGTGATATGTTGTTACGGCGTATGGTATCTTGTCTACTCCTCTGGACTGAGTTGAGATGACTTGAGGTGGTCTCTTGCCTTGTACTCATCTGGAATGAGTTCAGTCAACTTGAGATGGTCTCTTGCCTTGTACTCCTATGGACTTGGTTGAGTTGGCTTGAGATGGCTCTCTAGATAGTACTCCTGTGGACTCAACTGAGTGATCTGTTGAGAGTGACGTCCCTGTGGGTGAGCACAAGTGTACGTGTCCCTAGTGGCTGAGCACTAGAGGATGTGTGATATCCTTGCAATATTGTCTAAAGAGTAAGATTTACTTGTAACCCCAATTTGTGATGTAAAGGGTACAAGTCGGCCCCACTATGTGAAAGGCAATTAATTTTGCATAATTATTAATTATATTATTAAGTTGTACAGGTCATCCCATAGAAACATCATTTGATGTGATATCTTTTGCATAAATAAGAGTGGATCCCCATTGTGGATCACAGACTTGGCATGTTGTAATGTTCCCAACCAATTTTCGGCCAAGAACTAGGGTTTCTATCTAATGTTTTGTGTATTGTTTTGCAAATTGCTACTACAGAAGGATGCGTTGGAGTATTTTTACTGAGTTTATTGCATAGAAGACATCATAAAAAGTATGGAACACATGATAATGAAGTAAACACATAAACATAGACAACAAGCTTCAGATCTGACCTTTATTTAGATAGAATAAGTGATCTTCATACATAGATCTACAGATCTAGTACAATATAAGAGATATAGAGACCCTAGGTCCTCCTCCATTGAATATAGTTGATAATAAGATTAATTTATTTCCCTTCTTGAATAGATTCCTTCAGATCCATGCTGGTATGACCTGGATGATCGGATGTGGAGATATTATGGCCCTGGAATGTTGGATCTGGAACTGGTACGACCCTGACTAGATGGAAATGCTCAATATTTCGGCCTCCTAGTAAATGGTCTTCAAATGATGTCAAAAAACCCTCAAACTATAGATCAGGGGCTCTAGAGTAGGAATGAAGCAATTTAGACTTAAACCCCTCAAGTTTTCCCTCAGATCTATGAATATCCTCAATGGGAGTTGCACCCTCCTTTAGAAATTCCTCCTGAGCCAAATAAAAAAATCCAAAGGGGATACCCTTGGTATCAATGCTACAAAAGGACGTTATGACTCTATAGATGAACCTCCAATGGAATCAGACTTAAATATAGACTACTCCAAGAAGATCAAACCTTTTCTCTTCCAAAGATGTGCCCTACTACTGAAAACCATTCAGATCTGTGCACCAACTCCAAGTGTTATTTGTTGAATACCTGTGACTGGATTAGAATGGTGAGGGAAGGATATTTCACCTCCTTGGCCAATATTGAACCAAGAAAAGAGGAATATTTCACCTCGTTGTTGGTTGCTAGGTTTTGTTTACTTAAAACCCTCAAAACATAAGTTATCTAGCTCAAGAGTGCAAAGTGAAAAAGTGAAAAATGAGAATAGAATGCTAAGAGGTGCACCCTTCTCCTTCTTTTATACCTCTTTTTCTAATTTTCCATTGAGTTTCTTTTTCCACTTGCTAAGGGTTTTTTTAATTTAATC
>ML812920.1:54901-65146 GCA_009831015.1 Picea engelmannii | reverse complement strand
ATAAAGGATCTGATGTCTGAGACATCCTTTGGGGTAGGCCATTCCATGATAGACCTGATCTTGTCAGGATCTACTACTACCCCTTCCTCGGACAGAACATGTCCCAAGTAGTGTATTTGCTTCTGAAAGAAGTCACATTTGTTTAATTTAGCATAGAGCTGATGCTCTCTTAGCACTTGTAGCACAAGTCTAAGGTGTTCTTCGTGTTCCTCTCTATTCTTAGAGTAGATTAATATGTCATCAATGAAAACTAGTACAAATTTATCTAAAAATTTACTGAGTACATTGTTCATTAAGCACATGAAAGTGGCAGGGGCATTGGTTAACCCAAATGGCACTACCACAAACTCATAATGACCATACCGTGTCCGGAAGGCAGTTTTATGGATGTCTTCACCCTTGATTTGGACTTGATGGTATCCCGACCTCAAGTCAATCTTCGAGAAAATAGACGCTCCTCCCAACTGATCGAATAGATCATCGATCCTGGGCAAGGGGTACTTGTTCTTTATGGTTACTTTATTGAGTTGTCTATAATCGATACACAGTCTAAGGGTGCCATCCTTCTTTTTCAAAAACAAGACTGGTGCTCCCCACGGGGACATGCTAGGTCGAATATAACCCTTATCCATCATTTCTTTCAATTGTAATTTGAGTTCCACTAACTCAGGTGTGCTCATCCGGTAGGGTGTCCTAGACAGCGACACCGCTCCTGGTGCGAGCTCTATCAAGAAGTCAATGTCTCTTCTCGGAGGTAGACATGGTACCTCTTCCGGAAACACATATCTGTATTCTCTCAGGATAGGGTGATCATCAGGGCTTGGTTTAGCACCTTTGATTGTTTTTAGCACCTGTATTGCATATAGGGGACTTCCCTTTCGACAATACTTTCTCATTTGCAGGGCTGATATTTGTCTCACCGAGACCGGTTTTCGGATCCCTTGAAGGGTTATCCTTTTTCCTTCTTTTCTCACACATTCTAAGGTTTTATGGTAACAGTCCAATTTGGCTTTATGGGCGGCCAGCCAGTCCATACCAATCAACATATCATATGATCCCAGGGGTAATACATTAAGGGTTGCTTGGGTGGGGAATTCGCCCAACCTTAGTTGGTAGGCTGGTATGACCTCTACTACCTTTCTTTTGGTGCCAGTGGCTAACTATACCAACCATGGCTTGGTTTGCTTCTGTGGCTATAGTTTACACTTATCAACAGCTCTAGGGGCTATATAACTCAAATTTGAACTAGATGGTTGAAAATCATACCTTCTATCTCTACCACTGAAGCTTGGTGGTCAACTTGGTTATTATCCAAGGCTGCATAAATTTGCGGCACACTCCATGCCATATCATTGACTGTGGTAGCTTCCTGAATGTTATATACTTTACGACTGTTTTGTTGTCGGTGTGGATAGTCTCTCAAGAGATGCTCTTCTCCGCAACCCCAACATTTCAGAGGTTCTCTCTTTGGGTTATTAGTCTTCACTGGTATAGGTCCAGAAGTTTTACTTCCATCCACCGAGGGGAAGTTCTGCTGCAGTACACTCCGAGCTAGATAGTTCATTCTGGGGTTCTTCTTGTAGTTTTTAAATCCTGAGGATTTTCTCCCCTTTTTCTAAAACCTCGAACCACTCTTTTGTTTCCATTCTCCACGAGACTCTGCCCGATGTCCATATTGTTCATGACAATATGTTTCCTTTCTTATAGGGTCTTCTAAGGTCTTTGGCTCGTCAAATTCAATTCGGTTCCAGTATTCCTTGGGTATCCCACTGATGAAGCGTTGTGCCTTCACCTTCTTTGCTTTGATGTAGGGTACATATCTCAATAAGTCGAGGAATTTTTTGACATATTCCTCTATAGTGAGTTGCCCCAGTTTGAGTTCATAAAACTCTTTAGCCTTCTCATCGAAATATCTTTCTGACAAATACTTCTTCCAAAAGTACTTCTCAAACCATTTCCAAGACAGGTCTTCCTTGCAGACCCCTTTCATGTTCTTAAGATCTTCCCACCAGATGGAAGCCTTTCCGTTTAGATTGAAAGTGGCCACTCGGGCCTTCAGATTTTCTGAAAAATCATGGACTCTGAAGTATTTCTTCATTCCAAGTAACCAAGCCTTGGCTTCCTCTCCCTTCTTTATCTCACCATTGAAGGAGGGAGGTTTGGCCTTTCTGAATTCTTCAAATTTATGACCCTTGGAAGTCTTTTGCTTCTTCTGTTTTCTTCGAGAATAGGAACTGGTCCTGCTACTGGAAGAACCTTCTGGATCGCCAACTTCCTTCTCAGTGGAATCGTCTGGCACTGGTCCTTTAACTTTGGGGTGGACCTTTCTTGATGTGCTTCTCTCAGTATGGTCATTGATACAACCATGATTCTACATCTCAGGTTCATGCTGCATTTGTCGTTGTAGGTCGGATAAGCTCTGCAGTAAAACTGCATTAATTTTGGTTTGCTTTTCTTGTTCTTTCATCATCCTTTCATTGTCGGCCTTGCAACTTTGTAATTCAACCATGAGACTCCTCACAGTCTCGGCTAGGTTTGGAGGGGTTCCTATTTCTCTTCTTTCGTCAGACTCTTCGTCTCTGTTGTAGGAGCCTTCTCCCACCTCTTGGTGAGTAACCATACTCTGCGTTTGTAGCTTCCCGCTGCTGATCGTCCGCTTGAGTGAAAAGAAAAATGCTAGTTATTAGTCAAGAGTTAAATACATTTTTATAATTTGCATAATTCATAACTCTTTCACATGCATACACAGTCGGGTTCTCGTCTCCAAGTTTTTTTTTGTTTTTTTTTTTCAATCCTGGGCAAGAGAGTTACGTTAGGGGGTTACTCCTCGTAGGAGTAGTTCGAACGGAGCTTATGCGTGACTCGTGCATGAGCCCAGTCAGGCCGAGTGTTGTAACCATGCTCTGATTTCACTTTGTAATATACCCACTACCTAAATCAAATTTTTCTGGTCTTCTGGTGGACCAGAACCCCTAAATATCCATGGAGGCTCAGCGTAAGCTGACTCTTTATCTCTCCTTCTCCATTCCCATGTGATCGCGGGTCGTGATCATGGTTCAATTTGAATGCAGTGCCTATTTGTATTTCACACCTCGGTGCTATAGCAGTGTCTAATCATTCGACTCTGCCACCGCCGAACCCCGACAGGGCTAGTGACCAACCAACGGGGTGAATCCTTACAGGGTCGGCAAATGGCTAATAGGAACAAATCCCAATAGGGGTAGAGAACCACCAATGAGAATAGGCCCCTTCGTGCGGTTAAGTGGAATACATGTGGCAGAAAGGGAAACTCGACACGGTAGTCGACATGACAGGAGGGGGGCCCCACTTCACATGCCACACTATTCCAGACCCCCCCCCATTAAAGGCAGAATGGCAAGGGGGGTCCGGAATCCACTTGAGCGTCATTGATCATGCTGAGTTAATCTCGACCGTTCGAGAGTTGCACGTCCAATTCCGGACCCCCCCCTACCACTAAAGTCAGAACAGTAAGGGGGCTCCGGAATGGAAGCTCAGCCATAGATCTAGGCAGGTGGACTCTGGCCACCTAGATCTGCTCGCTACTTACCTTTATGCGCATTCACTCCCTAGCTTAAAGCCGAGCTCTCTTCCTCACATCAGACGGTCGTTACAGACCTTGAGATTTCCTGAAGAAATCTTGTTCGTTCATCGGGACTTAGCCACATGCTATCGTCTCGACATTATGAGTCGGGATTTGTCAAGGCAAGAGCCCGAGTTTTTGTTAGCAGAACTCTCGAATCCTCGATCCCCGATTTCCCGAAATGGGTAATATCTTAACACGCCACCTCCTTAGATCAGATGGTCCATGACTGCTCCGGGGTTTCTCCCACGGAAAGTCCCTATCCCTTGTCGCCAGGACTCTCGATCTTGCGATTCCCGAAATGGGTGATCCCTCGACATGTGGCCTCCGTCAATTGGACGACTCAGATCTATCCCGAGGTTTCCACAATGAAAAGTCCTGATCTCTTGTCAACAGGAATCCTGATTTCACGATTCCCAATTTCCCGAAGTGGGTGATCCCTCGACACGTGGCCTCCATCAATCGGACGGCTTAGATCAATCCCGAGGTTTCCATAATGGAAAGTCCCGATCTCTTGTCAACAAGAATCTCGATTTCGTGATTCCCGATTTCCCGAAGTGGGTGATCCCTCGACACATGGCCTCCATCAATCGGATGGCTCAGATCTATCCCTAACTTGTGATTTTTCCCATGACTTCCTAAACGTGGAGAGATCCACGGTCCGGATACTCTCATGGACTTTGGGGATCTACGGTCCTGATTTATTTGCTATCCATGAAGTCACAGAGAAACTAAGTAATAGGTCGTTTAACACCCTACTTTCTCCTACCAATATAACGGTCATGTGTGACCGTATATTTCTCGATGGGATCTCGTTCGTCGTTCACCATCTATCAAATTCAAGGCCCTTAACTTTCCAGCTTCCTCTTACTGAATCTAACGATCCTGAGTGACCATAGATTTCCTGACGGGATCTCGTCCGCCGATCAACACCTATCAAGGTTGAAGTACTTATCTTTCCAGCTTCTTCTTCTTATCTGACGGTCGTGAGTGACCACAGACCCCCCTCGACTAGATATCGTCCATCGATTCAATACCTATCAGGGATTTCTTAGGGCCTTGCGCCCTCACGTCCTCCTTCCAGGTTCCTGACGGGATTTTTGAGAAGGATACCTCTATGGGAAGGTTTACCCAGGTTACTATCTGAGGCAGATCATGGTGTCACTCTCCTGTGAACTAGACGTGAAGTCTGAATTTGATCAGTATGCATATAAAAAATGATTCACGAGGACATAAGCCATGCATAGTCCTTCCATACAAATAGACAACTACTAGTATTGATCAAAATACCATACAAACATTCTTATAATGAAATCATTCACAATTTCACAGCTTATGGGAATAATCATCAGAATAAACACATACATATATTTCAAGATGCCAAAGGAAAAACACTTATCATAAATAACACCAGGGGTTATGCCACTGCTGAGAGGGGTGCTCGTTTCCACCCAACCATAGGCATAGTGACTCCCAGCGGATTTACCACTAGCCACCCCCGAGCTGAGACCACGATGCTGTGAGACTGCGTCTTTGTTTTCCAGTGACCAGGAGTGAAGGTTGCAATCCTTCCTCTCTGCTATCACTCACTCTGCATAATGCCAGATTTCCCCTCGCATCTTCCCCCCCAATCACTTCTACCATACGCCTTATCCTCTTGCGAGGTTGCGTGTGGCACGATTACCCTCGCGCTGATCAGGTCTGACGGCTCTACGGATGGGCGGTTCACCATCCCATCCCTCATTAAGCCATCCGCCTACCAGCCTACGAGTCATTAAATTTGGGGCTAGCGAGCTGCTTTTGGTTCTCCAGGCCAGTGGAGTCCAAATACGGTATTAATTCTCGGTGGAAGTTAATGCCACCTTTTCATGTGCCTTCCACCGCCATCGTGGTCTCTTTTCTTCACATCCCCTCTCAGCAGTCCTATAATAAATTCAAAATGTTATTCACATTCATTGACCTCTTCCTCAAGGTCCATTTACATCACATATTCACATTTATGAGTTTGCCATAGTTCTTGGCCAGTCTAGTTATATTTACAAGATAGGGGAAATAGGGTGTTACATGGCTACCCTAGGCAAATGCCACCCAAATATGAAAAGTGGTTGCCTAATTTTACTTGCACTGATGCCACCAGTGCCGAAGAACATATGAGTAACTTTTGGGCATTTTTTCAGCTTCACCCCCTTAGTGATGATGCTGAGGACTTGGTTATGAAGTTATTCTCAGCTACCCTTTATGATGCTGCAAGACGTTGGTATCTCGGCCTTCCTGATGGAAGCATCAAAACCATGGATAGACTTGAGAAAATATTCCTCAGAAGGTGGAGCATCAAAGAAGACCCTAACATGATGCTCACCCAACTAAATAGCCTGGCCAAGCATGAAATTGAGTCTATTTGGGAATTTCACACCAGATTTGAAGCATTACTCCAACGAATTCCCCCAATCCATCATCCAAAAGATGATTACCTTGTTCACATTTATACTAGATATTTCAGTGGCCAACTAGGGTATCTTCTTAGAGACAAATACCCCCAATCCATTCAAGAAGCCCAAGATCTCGCTACCAAGATAGAAGGAAATCACCTTTCATCCAATATTGAGCCCCTTGCTAACCCTAGGGGGAGAATAGACACCAAGCATAAAGTGGTACACAATGTTGAGCCTACTTCAGATCTCTGCACCAGTATCAGTAAGCTACAAGCTTCCATGGATATCATCATGAAGAATCAATAAGAAATGATGAACCAGATCATTAGACTTGAAAATTTCCAGACCCAGGCACCTATACCTCCATTCAAAGGGAAATTCCAGAAAGGGAACCAAACCTACAAGCCTAAGAATGAAAATGAAGTCCCAAATACTCTGGCCCCTGCAAACGTCATTGATGAAAATCCTTGGTGCCTGGAATGTAGTGAAGCACATTGGGAGAATGAGTGTCCTTATAATGCTAGCCAACAACAAGTCAACAATCTGGACTGCTTTATGAATTTTCCTTAGATAAACATCACTGATATAGAACATCAGTACGCCCTAAAGGAAGCAGCAAGAATGGCAATAATTAACAACTTGGACCAGGAATCACGAGAAAAACTAAAAAAGAAAGAAGTCCAAGTATACCGGAGAAACAATCCAAAACAACCTACCACTGATCAGTCAAAATCTCCTGACGTTCTTCCTCCCAAGACATATAAAACTGATAAGGTTACCCTTGATTTTGACTTTGAAGGAGCCTTGCCAAAGATGCATGTAAATGTTCCCTTAAAAGAAGCAATTAATATCCCCTCTATTAAAGAACGCTTTGATACCTTCTTTTCGAGAACAGCTGAGCCTATGGACCCCCCAATTATGTTGCAAGCTGATCACTTCAGGATCCAGTATGGTGAAAATCCACCTTTCTTCATGACTCTTATGATGAACAAAAAATACCTTAACAATTGCATGCTGGATACAGGTGTTGGTGAAAATATGATGTCTCTTAAAGTCATGCAGCAAATGGGCCTGAAGGTCACTAGGCCTTACATAAATGTGTGTGGATTTGAATCCAAAGCAATACCCACACATGGTGTAGTTGAAAATGTCGAAGTGCAATTGAAAGAATTCCCCGAGAAGACAGTCCACATAGATATTATAATTGTTGATGTCCCGGATGTGTGGGGAATGTTGTTGTCTAGGAAGTTTGGTGCAATGATAGGTGGGTCCCTTGAAATGGATCTCACCTTTTTGCGGTTACCTTTGAAATATGGGACAATTAGACATTTACTCAATGTGTCAATAACTGGAAATCACGTACAAGATGTCGTCCCTTCCGTAAATGAAGCGCAAAAAGATGTGATACAAACTCCTCAAGAATATTCTCCAGAAGATATGCCCTTTGCAACAGAGGAAGAGTTTGACCAGATTGAGTGGCCCAAGAAATAAGAATACCAACAACTCCTAGATGAGTTTCAAAACAAAGAGGTTGGGACGGTAAAGATATTAAAAAGGAAAAAGGATGAAGAGGACGTGCAAATTCATCCATCCCAACAAGAAGTTTTTACATCAGAAGCCCACCCACCTCCCTCAGTACAGTACACCAGGGTTGTTCAAGGAACAACCAAACACAAGATCCAAAAATACGAGGGAGATTTGGTATGAATGTGGGATACTCAAAAAGGAGAGCCGACCAATGTGAAAGGAAGTACGCAATCATGGCTCAGACCTTTCAAAGTCGGAATGGAATCAGTTGATAACTCATACTATTTGTCCACTTTGGAAGGAAGAAGGCACCCATTACCCATTAACAGACGCATACTCAAACCCCACCAAGGTGGTGGGACATGACTGTACAGGTAAGTATAAGTAGGTAGGCATTTTCCGTGTATTATACCATCTGCATTTCATGTTAGCTTGTTTCCCCACATGCATGTTGATTTCTTTATTTCATATACATATATATTATATTTGCGGGGTGGAAATACCACCCCACCTTTGTTACTGATGCCCTATTCGAGTGTGAGCAGGTTTGCAGGTTTATGCCAGAGATGTTGAGGTTCTCATGCGCTCTACAGAGAGCACATGTCCCAGAGTTGGAGCTAGATGTTATCACCGATTTCTAGGGATAACTAGGAGATCATGTCTCGAGGCCTACAGGTCCTAGACATGGAGTACCGAGAGAAGGATTGACCTGAGTATGGCCCTGGAGGGCCCATCCTTCTTCTTCTTCATCAGACCTGTCCTGTCAGCAATAGCAGAATCCATCGCCTTCGGCTTGGACTTGCATCGGAAACGACTCTTGCTCCATGAGGTAATTGGTCCAGGTATCATGGTATGTGTCATGTTTAATCATTATAACTTTCGGATATATGCATCAGGTTCCTTACATTTCTGACAACTGCTTGGATCTTACACTAACCCACTTGACCATGGTTGGAGGGATTAATGGGGTGCCCTAGCAAGCTTGTATCCATAGGTTTTGGTTAGCCACCAGGGGGGATTTAGAAGAGCCATCGTCCGCTCCCACCATATTATCATTTTACATCTTGTCTCCTATCCATCTCTCCCACTCCCCTAGTCCGGGCATTAGGATGACCTATTTGTGGGATTACACTTTATTCTATGGGAAGAAGGGGATAAAGGCCCAAGAGGTAAAAGTAGCTGGTAAAAGATAAAATCCATAGGAAATAAAACCTAGAGATGCCTTGCCCAGGGATCCCTGAGAAGGCAATAAAAATCCTCTTGATAAGAAACAAGAGGGACCCGAAGAAAAATAATAAAAAAATACCTAGCCAAGAGGATGGGGGGTCTCATCACGAGCCGACCCATTATGTTCATAAGTATCTAGCAGTATGACATTTTCATTATCTAGTTACCATGCCAGGGTAGTGACCCTTGGTTTCATGGTGAAGGGAAAGGGGGTCTCATCACGAGCCAGCCTTATCATTTCTACGAAAAATACTCGTGGGTAACATTGTTAGCTCTGGTCACCATGCCAAGGCAGTGTCCTCTAGTTAGACCTTGAAATAAAAAGAAAGAATAAAGGCAATAAAGGGCTTGGAAAGAATTACATCCATGACAGGTACAACTCACCTCCTACAAAGGCACCCACGGATAATATCCACCCCTGGTTTTCACTATGTCTTGGCATCCTTAGACCACACCACCACGTATTACATGGCTTGGATGATATCCTTTGGGAACTTGCCTTTTCTTATGGATGCTGGCCCAATAGGTTACCTTGTCTTTTTCTTCAGCTTTGTATAGTAGGTCGGTGTAATGTCTTTGAGCTGCTAGATGATATGTTAGGAGTCTTATGCATGCATTTGATGAAATTAATGATGAGATATGATTGGCATTGCTATGATCCTGAGGAGTAATGAGCCCATGGAGGGTGAATTTTTTGATGTGCAGGACCATACCCGATGGACAGGTACTAGGTGGACTGGTACACATGGGGAGATGATCAGTTCGGACCTCCATGGGGCTGAAGAGCCCATCACATGGTTGTTGGGACCTCATCAGGGGCAGAGACAGGATAGTGACTGATCGAGCATTTGCATGAGAGAAGAAGAAGGACGTTTTCATCCAGGACACCTTGGTTGAGCCCAGGCCTAGGGGGTTGACCAACTGCAGGTGGAATGCATCCCTCTGTTGACTAGGATGTCCTCTAGAGATCCTTGACATCACCTCCAGTGTGTGGCAGCTTTACAGGGCAGTTTGGCATGTGTGGCAGAGTTTGGAGGCCCAGAGAGGGACAACGTTTGCCTTCTAGTGCTGAGTTTTTCCCTGAAAAGGGCCAATGTCTCCCTCAGAGGGGCTAGACGTCCTGCTTACTGCTCATTTAGGCTTTTATTTAGCAGTTAAATGTAAAAACAATATGATTTTTAGTATTCAGCCTTGTCAGATGTTTTAATGACCTAATTTTTTAATTAAGGGTCATTGAATGATATAAATTGAGGATGCTTTCCCTCATTTTGAACATAACACAACTCACTCATCAAGTGAGATCTGATTTTTAGCACCCTATTGGGGTTTTTGGCTGAAATAGTGAGGTGCAACTTTTGAAGGAAGAGTTTTCTTGGCATTTATGGTGTTTCTTTGGAAGGAAGGTGTTACAACTAGGGTTTGCTTGGATATTTCTTCATGAAATGTAAGTGTTTTTCC
>ML812920.1:21305-32040 GCA_009831015.1 Picea engelmannii | reverse complement strand
ATTAACTTCTCCATTGTATATTGGCAATTCAAATTTTATATCAAGCTTTAATGAAGGAATTTGCGAAGGAGTTTTACCATGCCCCTTTGGAGAATTCAGAAGATGTTTCGAACTGGTAGAAGAAGAAGAAGAAGAAGATGATGATGATGGAGGAGAGGGTGGTGGAGAAGCACCATTCCCTCAATTTCCATCTGAAGTTCTGTCACCACCGCCTCCCTTATGCATTGAAGGGTTGGAGCCTTCACCTTGAGATAATATGTTCCTTTCCATCAAGATCTTCATCATCTCGCTCATCTCCATGACATCCTTTCTGAGATCTTCATCTTCGGCAGGAACACGTTCATGACTTTCTGCATGAGCCATGCTTGGTGAATGTCTCCCTGAAACTTGCAGTGAATGAATATGCTTCCTCCTTGTCGGATGAGAACTTGGCTCCACAAGTTGACCTTCTCCTCTTGTGAGTTTCAACCTTGTGAGCATCAGAAACAAAAATTGCAAACAATCAAGTCTTCAAAAACCAGTGCTCTGATACCAACTTGATCTAAAAATGAAGAAGACTTGAAAAACTTGAGAATTATTGCAAGTAAATGTTATGTGTTTAAAGCAAAAGGATCAGTTTGCAACACATAGATTAAAGGATTACTTATGTAAAATACTCATAGACAGCAGCATAATCATTGAACATAAGCACATAAACACAACAATTTGATAAAGGAGTTCACCCATCTCTTGGGCTACATCTCCTGGTCCAACTTCCAATGGATCATTATTATTAATTGCTCAAAGTGATAAAAAAACATGTCTTACAATGCTCAAAATGACAAACCGACTGCTCCAATGGCTTCAGAGCGTCCAAAAACTCCTGTCTGGGCTCTTTTGGCACCTCAATCGGTTGAAAAATGAAGAAGTTAGACCTCCTGGAAGTCTCCCTCTTCAAGATTGTTGTCTCTGCATCTACAAATTGCACCCTTGTTGTTTGAACCTGGCTCACACGCAAATTTAAGCGTGAAAACCTAGCACCGGGCACAACTGCGCCAACGGTGCAAACTGTAGGATGTTTAAGGGCATGCCAGCCCCTAACCGCCTAGGCACCTAGGCGTATGGGTCATAGAACCGTGCGCTAAATTAAATGGGGCTCCGTCCATATAACCGTTGGAACCATATTACAACTGTTGGAACCATATTACAACTGTTGGAACCATATTACAACCCTTGAACCATATTACAAATGCGCACGTGCCAATGGGTATACCTGTGGTCACATATATATACAAATCACGCGACCAAAGGCTGGGCTAGGCCCAACCCGGTCGCGGCCCCAACTGTACCAACAAGCGGATTTAAATATAACTCAAAACATATATATAACAAGGTATGAACGGTAGCCCGATTAGTTATCGGAGTTTGTATAAGTGTTTGTGCGTTGGGGAGGTCTAGGGGTCTAACCCCACGGAATCCATACATTTTACAAACAACAATAATAACCACTACCCAAACAACGAGTGACACGTGGCGCCCACAGATTGGGCCACGTGTCCTCATACCGTTTGCCACCAAAGGACACGTGTCACTTCTCGATTTGACAACTGTCAACCAACCAAATGTTGCCACGTCATTTGTACGGTCTGTACGGTCCTGCCACGTCAGACTGTACGGACTGTACAGTCAGCACCAAATGTTTTGCCTGTTTGACTTGACGAATAGTACGCGATATCTTCTCCATACGGAGCCCGTTTGACAAAGTAAATATACCATCGGAATCAGGAAGACGAGACGGATGCAATGGAACTGGTTTCGTCGCATTCCGAGCACTTTGAAATTTTGAGCAAAATTTGATCCCCTAATCAGATTAACCCCAAGTTTGGTCTCATTGAGGAATTGGGTGAGGCCCTTTGCGACCTTCTAGTCATAGACCTTACATCTTCCCCCACCTCAAGTCATTTTCATCCCCAAAAACATCCACATTTTGTTTATCTCCAAGTTTCTACTCGAACTCATACCCTCCTTGCCACTAAGTCTATTGGTAACCCCAAGTTTCATGCCAACAAGAAACCACAAGTTCTCCACATATCAACCCAACTACACTGCACCCAACTTCACACAATTTGTTGACTGAGTCAATGAGTTCACTTCACCCAACTCCAAGGATGAAAGTCACCAACTCTATTGCACCATCTCATTGCGATGTTGTTTCCTTCCTACAATTTCATTTTGTTGTTCTTTTCGTTGCTTTCTACAACTGAATGCTACTTGGTTCACTTCAAAATTTCACCAAAGTGTTGAACTCATGTGATCTTGCCTCTATGCCCATACTTCAACCAACTCTTCCATGTCTTTTCACATTGAATTCCCCATGCCTTGGATTGATTGGGTAGCTAGTCTAATCATCATTCCCAACTCACGAGAATTCTCTTCCTCATACTTGAACTTAGTCTTTATGTTGCATCTTTGTCACTCCATACAACTCCAAAGACTAAGGCATGTGTCCACCCTCACCTTACTATTGTTTCCATTGTACGATCTTCATCAAGGAGATCATCCACAATCTCTAAGTGTTGTACTTCAAACCTACTGGTTAGTCTGTACTTTGACTTCCTTTTGCAATTCAGTCATCCGTGGAAACTCAACTCCATTGTCCACCTCATGGCTCAGTTATCCCATATGTTGCACATAGTCTACATCACATCCATGTCTGTGAATAGTCAAGGGAAATATGCACATCTTCACGTCCAACAAACTCTTCCCTTGTGACTCAAACCACAATCAAGTCCACAAGTTTAGCTTCCTTGGTTGAATTCTCTCCATCTTCATTTACATCTTCGGATATGAAATGTCCCATATGCATCAAGAATTTCTCATTCAAAATGCTTTTTCCTCACCACTTCATCACCTATCCATGTTGTTGTGTCTACCTATCTATGTCTTGGAATGGTTAGGCTTCACCTTCAACCATGATTCCCCAAAGAAAGAGAAACACCCATTCCCAAGTAATATCTTCACGCTACAATCTGTTTGTCCACAAAATCCTCCAAACCAAGGCAAGTCCTCAACTTGCCTCCTTTTGTCGATTCACCTCTCCGCAACTCAATATTTGCGATGAGTGCAGCCAATGCACCTACACTCCTCAAAATGTCCCAAAAAATTGTCCAAAGTGCTCCAAGTAGAATGAGTCACCTCAAAGAACTTCCATGCCTTAGGCATGTTTGCACCAATAATTCTACCAACTCCAACCAACAACCCTCCTGAATCTTTGAGTCATCGCACAATCATCCGCAAGTCACCAAGGTGCACTCTTCCTCATCCAATGTCCCATACAAAAGGAAAGTGAACACCACCCAAGTCACTTGGTCTACGTTCTGCCCATTCAAGTTGACTGCCAACAATTCTTGGTTGAATTGTCATCACGACTGTCCAGTCATCGCATGACTCGACAAATCTAGCTAAGGTGCCTCATCGTTCCTCTCAAACACGTCATGTACAAACTTCACTGCCTACTTCACTGCATTGACCTACCCAGTGTGCCTCATCAAAGAGTTAGGAAGCTTCCTCAATTCCCCTCCACGACTGTGTCCAAATATTCCTAAGTCCACCACATGACTTGTCCAAGTAGGTCGTCCTAACCTCTCTGCACATTCGCCCAATCAAGATGTCCCAACTGTTACATGACTTCTTCGAATCTACACCACTTGATTCACCCTCAAGTCTGTCGTTTTTCACCGCTGAAATGGAATACACTTGGATCACCAAGTCATCTGAATTCCCTTCAAAGAACTCACCACAACACTTAGGAAATTCAGGAACTCAAAACCAACCATACCTTTCCAACAACATTCTTGGTTGCACCCATGGTTCAAATCTGTTGTCTTGGACCTTCACTTGCCCAAGCAACAAACTCTTTGTATGAGCTCCCCTCAATCACCATATATAGCTCCACAAACCTGAAATATCTTCATTGTGATACAAGGCTAATTCCATTCATCCACTTCATAAATTCGTTTAATTCCCAAACTTCGCATGCAACTGGTTGAACTCATCTCCTATGTCTTTCCATCTCCATAATTTGATTGCTTCCGCTTCAAGGCACCATGCACACACCACCCAACTGTCAAGTGATATTTTTGTTAACTGAATGTTGTAACCCTACGAAGAGCTCATCCAAAGGTTGCGGTCACCCACTCATCCAAAAACCCATATTAATTCATTCATTGTTCACAACGATGCACAACATGAAGATGTCATGATGGAAAAATGCCCAACCAACTGCCTATTGCAGAGCTCCTCTAGGTTGTCTCAAGTCGTTCACCCAAGTGCTTCAACTTGTTGCACCCAAAATTCCTCCCCTTCGTGATCACTTATGTGATCACCCTCTGCACTCACTTCTGTGGTTAGATATATGACAAGTCGTGTGACAAATCTTGTATTCATCTGCTTCGCCCAAGTGCTTGGTTTACCCAATGAACTATGTGCCTGGTTGCTTCAAGGTGTGCACAACATGTCCGACGCTTACATCCATCACACATCAAACCAAATGAGTTTGTGCCCAAACTGTCTTTTCCATCAAGTCTGCGACAAGTTCTGTGATCACCCACCTTGCCTAAGTGCTTTGTTTCACCACAAACTATGCTCTGAGCCTATACAAGGTGTGCACCCAGATCAACCTTCCACCACACTGTCAAGCAAACCTCTATCATAATTCTAATGCAAAGTCTGCAATGAACTAGTTCACTCCACCGAACAGTGCACCAAGTCTGTGAATGTTCCCACTAAATTGTCTTTGCAACGAACTTCCTTCATGTTGTGCTCTATCACCATTGTAACCAAAATAGTAGTAGAGCGTGCTTCAAGCTCTAATACCACGTGTCACGTCCCCACATTGTGCCTAGTCGAATATTGTGATCATGCACCTCTTGAGGGCATGCGACACCATGACGTTTCTCACTTGGATGCTTGGCAACACCAAGGATACTTCATCCAGACTATGCCTCTTCACCTAGAGCATACCTGTACTCCATTCTAGGCTACCGGTGAGTCGCACTTCTACTCTAGTGCAACTCTTGTGTACTTAGAAAAATTTTCACAACTTAACACTTAGTCATATATAAGCATACATCCATGAAACGAAGAGAGCACTTGTGAGACAAACAAGAGAAACACATATATAGTGTGGGAGACATAAATTGTTCCTAACACCTGGCTAAGTCTTATTATTCCCAAACTGTTACAATATGAGCACTATTGGCTCGGTTTACAACTTGGGAAGAGTCACACAACTCGCCTCACCTCACCAAGACACTCATACACATATTCGTCACACCAATACTTGTCCATCGTAACATCTTTTGCAACTTCTGTGGAGCACCCCAAACATGCATCCACCACAGACTCACCTCTTGACATGTCTATGTCCCAATATACAAAGTGCACCACCATATTTTCACTATTAGAATAATCCTAAAAAAGAGGTAGAGGGAACAATCCAAGCGGAATGTGAATAAAAACTCCATCAAGGATAACATTTATACTAGAAGGATCATATTGACACTATACCAAAATATGGGTCCATGTAATTGATCCAAAAAACTTGAAATGCAAAAATGATGAGGTTGGACCTTGACCAATGGTTTGGCACAATAGATCAAACCTATATGCAAAGTGCAAGGCCAAAATTTGTTGTAGTGAGACTTTGAAGTTTGGTTAAAACATAGGATAAAACCCTAGGAAACCTTAAACAATATATGATATTAGAAACCCTAGTTCTACAACTGTTAGGGTAATGCCACTAGCCAAAAATCTCCAAAAACTGTTGTTGAAAAGTCAAATCTGGGAACCCTAGTTCTGTAGTCCTTGGGTCAATGCCACTAGCCAAAAATATCCTAAAACTGCTGCTAAAAAATCATATCTTGAAACCCCAGTTTCACAATCACAAAAAAATGATTCCACCAACGAAAATTAAATCTGGAAATCCTACTTCCAGTCTCAAAAAAATGATGCCACTAGTGAAAATCTCGAAATTGTTGCTGACAAATCAGGTTCGAAACCCTCATTCTACAATCATAAAATAGTGATGCTACCAACATGTAGCTTTAGAGCAATGTGGAATAAATGCTTAGAAAATAAGCAAGTAAACCCTAATGTTGGGTGTGCCAATCTCAATGGACAAGAATGGTGTAATTAGTGCATAACATAGGCACAGACAACCCTATATTCAACCCTATAGGCATAGACAACCAATATTCCTATGGTTAGGGTTTGTTCAACACGCCAAGTCTAACACAAAAATATCAGAATGAACAACCAAGAAAAAATACTAAAAACAACAATGAAATGAGTAGAGAATGTTCACACTCACTCTAATATGGGGAATTGAATGGAACCAAAATGTCGACCCAAAAACTTATTGTAAAAAGAGAAAAAAGTAGTGTTAGGGATGAACCATTTGAAATTTATAAAACCTACTTTAAACCAATCAAAATCAAAATTAATTTTAACTGATTATTCATGGTTTTTCTTCACAATAAATTAAATACACAACAAAAATAAATTACTAGGAACTGAAAGTAATAGTAGACAACAATCACACCAAATGTACACACTTATTTTTGGAAAATAGTCCCTGGAAAAACCCAATATGGGAAAACTTGTGCAATAGATTTGTGGATTTTTATTAATATGCAAGAAAATATAGAGATCTCTTACAAGGATAAATCAGCCTCAATTATTAGCTAAACAAACTCAGCAAAACCCTCCTCAACATAATCGTACGACCCTCCTAGAATCCTCCAAAACATCCCAAAATGAAACAGAATAAAGAAAGGGGAGCCTCTACGTAATTGTATGGCCCTCCTGTGTCACCCCTGCGTCACTCTTCATGACCCTGTCAAATCTGAAGTATACCTATGCGATTTGGTGAATACATGAGTCTATCCACCAGTCAATGTCTGCTTTGTCCTCTTACAAAACTATCCCAACAAACCTACAATTCGATCTCTCTCTGAAATCGAATCCTCTTTCTCAAGTGCACTCCCCAGCCAAGTCGATCTGCTAATATACTTAGTTGAGTGAGTGAAACCCTAATCTCCAAAGTGATGGAGGGCTAACATATTCTCTCTCCATGAAGATGAGATCAATGGTCAAGATTAAAATACCATAACTTAAATTACTGTTCACTTTAACCTTAGAAAAGGCACCCAATAAAGTTAACTGAATATTATAACACATCAACAGTGCTTTTTCTAAGTTAGACTTAGGAAAACGTTTAATTAATCGACTTAGCCTAAGTTTCATTGTTCTCCATCATGCTAGGAGGACGTTGTAGTGATGATGTAAGACCTTCCTTGCTACAAATATCAACACTCCCTCTTAGTGAGGAAGGGATTCTATCTCAACCCCGTTTGATCTCTTAACTTCTTGAACTTTTGTCTTCTCAGTGCCTTGGTAAAGATGTTTGATCTCTGAACTTATCAAAATTCTTGAACTTCATTCTATATGTAATCAAGCCTCACGAATCCTCTCTGTACATAATCTTAGATAAAGTGATACTAGATTCTCAGAGAGCTTGATGCAACTTTGATTGTCACAGTGAATCACATTATCTTCTAGCTCCTACTTGAACAAGCCCAAAAGTAACTTCTTTAGCCACAATGTCTCACATGTTTCCATGTATTCTAGCTCAACATAGCTTAATGCCACTGATCTTTGCTTCCTATTGAACTAGGAAATGATGCTCGATACAATGTTGGAGCAACAACCTGAATTAATCTTCCTGTCCTTTGCACATCCTGCCCAATCAACATTTGTAAAACCTCTGCTAATGTCACTCCACCATTGCGCTCATACAATAGCATGTACTCCATTGTTCCTCTAAGATAGTGAAGCACATGCTTCGCAACAATCCAATGTACTCTTCGAGGTTTTAACATGAACTAACTCAAAGAATTTACTGCAAAGTTGATATCTGGTCAAGTATTGACCAAATACATGAGTGATCTAATCAACTGACAATAGACAATGTGGTCTATTGTCTTTGAATCTGATGCATCAATATTCCTCCAGTTTGTGACTAGAGGCGTGGACATGGGCCTCCATTCCATCATCCTGAAACTGCGTAAAATATCTACTACATACTTCCCCTATACAAGGAAGAAACACCCATCCATATACTAGACCTCCAACCCAAAAAAATAATGCATCAACCCAAGGACTTTCATCTCAATTTTTTTTGGAAGGTTTACCTTGCAATCTACTATTAGCTTCTCATATCTAGTGAGAAATAGGTCATCTACATATAGTACTAGTATAAAAGGCTTCTCCCTGGCAAGAAAGTAAAAGTTTGGAGCTGCCTCACTCCGTTGGAAGCATATCTCTCTCAAGTAGCTATCAATCCTCGAGTACCATGCTCGGGGTGCCTACTCGAGTCCATACAAGGCTCTCCTCAGTCTGCACACATGTGTCTCTCTGCTTCCAACTTCAAATCCCTCAGGTTTCTCAACATATACCTCCTCCTCTACAAATCCATTGAGGAAGGCGGTCTTCATGTCCATCTAATGAACACACTAGTCCTTCTCTGATGCCAATGAAATTTGACTACTCCAATTCAAGAATACCTGGCCATAGGAGCGAAAGTCTCCTTGTAATCAACTCTCTCTTGTTTTTTAAAACCCCTTGGCCATGAAGCAAGCTCTGTACTTGTCCACGCTTCCATCTGTTGCATGCTTAACTTTGTAGATTTACTTGGATCCAACCACTTGTTTATCCTCTGGCCTCATAACTACCTCCCATACATAATTTTTCATAATGAAGGCATATTCCTCCATCATGGCCTTCTGCCACACCTTATGTCGTTCAACACTCTCATAAATGGAAGGCTCAAAATCAATGAGTTGAGTTATCAATGCCATATATCCAAGTCTCTTTGGTGGTTTGCTTCATTTGAAGTCCCTCTCTGGAAGCCCTACCAACCTAGAATCATTGACTGTGGACTTGTACCACTTAGGTCATGGCCTAGTGATTTGATCTTGGAGAACTGCATCATGTTTCTCCTCCTCATCATAAACTCGCTCTTGATGATCCTGTCCAACAGTCTCCCTCTGAACACATGTATCATGTCTCCTGCAATCTGATCTTCTGACTCTGTTCCTCATGCTCTTGGACTCTTGTGCTATGTTCGTGTCGGTTCTCTCCACTTGCTAGAAAATCCCTCGATCTCCTTAATGCATGTTCCTCCTCAAACTGTACATATATACATACAATGACATTCCTGTGCGTAGGAACATAAATCATGTAAGCTTTGGAAACCTCCATGTAGCCAACAAGTATCCCCTTTACTGTCGTGGGGTCCATCTTTTTCCTTTTCTCTGAAGGTACATGACAGTAGCATAAGCTTCCCTAGATGGGAAGATGTCTCACATCTGGCCTAGTACATGAAAATGTCTCCTTAGGTGTCTGTTTCCCCAAAACTATGTGGGGACTCTTATTCTACAAATATACTACAACACGACTTGTCTCTTCCCATAAGAACAATGGAAGTCCATGATCATGAATCATAGCTCATGTTTCTCCAACCACAGTCTCATTCTTTCTCTTGGCCACTCCATTTTGTTGTGGATTGTAAGGAACTGTGAGTACCTTCTTAATCCTTGTTGCTATGCAATAATCCTCGAACTCCTTGGAGGTGTACTCTCCTCTATTATATGATCTTAAGACCAGAATCTTCTTCCTAGTCTGGTTTTCCACCAAAGCTCCTGAAACCTCCCAAAGACCTCATCCTTGGTCTTTAGAAAGTAAATCTATGTCTTCCTAGAGTAGTCACTAATAAACAAGAGAAAGTATCTGGAGCCACTCACTGACCCCACACTCATTGACCCACATACGTCAAAGTGGATCAGATCCAATACTCCCTTGGACATGTGCTCGCTAGATGGAAAGGGTTTCCAGGCATACTTGCACATTGCAAAATCCTTGCAAGGGTCATGCCTCTCAGTTGTAATCTTAGGCAATCCAGTGAATGCCTCCCTCAAATTCCCCAAAGCACCAAAATGAATGTGTGCCATCCTCTTGTGCCACATCTCACCGAAGTCTGTGGTGATACTCACTAATTCTCTCCCTGGTTGAACATGTAACCTATAGACTTTCTCCTCTTGAATCCCAATAATCCTGTCCATCATCTCACTTGACCCACCAAGTCTAATGACCATCTTTCCTTTACAAAAAGTGACCTCATACCCCTTATCCTCAAGAGTAGAGATTTAGATGAGCTTCTCAGTCAACCCTAGAACATATAACACATCACTGAATCAGAGTGGTTTCCCGGACTCCCTCTGAAATGAGACTGTGCCAACTCCTTGCACCTTATAGCTCCTGTCATCTCCTACCTCAATGACTAGATTTACGCCTCCCTCCTATAGCCTAGTAAACCACTCTTTTTGCCCTGTCATATGACAAGATGCACCACTGTCTACAAACCACATGTATGAAACAACTGTACTAGACATACATGCTATGAAGCATAAATCCTCCTCAAATGACTTGGCAAAATCATCCATTGCTATTGAAGTTTCCATTTGTGGCTTCTTATTCTTCCTCTTTGTACACTATGATGCAAAGTGTCCCATCTTGTGACACTGGAAGCACTTGAATTTTGAGAAGTCAATGTTCTTCTTTCCACCTTTCTTCTTCTTCTTTCCCTTTTCTTTGCCTGCAAGGGCCAAGCCTTTTTCTTCCTCTACATGAGTTGAAG